>CAUYQG010146759.1:0-32376 GCA_963574415.1 Tarsius wallacei | reverse complement strand
TTTATCGCAGCATTGTTCACAATAGCAAGATCCTGGAAGCAACCGTGCTGTCCATCAAAAGAGGACTGGATTAAAAAAATATGGTACATATACACAATAGAATACTACGCAGCCATAAAAAAGAACAAAATCATGAATTTCACAGCAACCTGGATGGAACTAGAGTCTATAATACTGAGTGATCTCTCACAGAAACAAAGAACTGAGTATCACATGTTCTCACTCATATAGTAGACCTCGATCATCCAACATATTACCATAAGAAAATGACTGACTGTGGTGGGAAACTATGGGGGGGGAGGGGGAGGGAGATGGGATTAATGGTAGTAAATATCTGTCTGGGGATGGGGAGATACCTCTTATCAACAGGGTGCCTGAACAAAGCATATTTGTGTACCTAACCCTTAACTGTACCCCATAATATCATAATAAAAAATATTGAATAATAAAAAAAAGAAAACATGAAGAATTATTTTAAAAATCTGGAATCTATAAAAAGCCAAATGGAAAAATCCATAACTAAAAATATAGTAATTTAAATTAAGAATGTGAGGGATGACCCCAAAAACCTGGAATTTATTTATAAAAATTGTATTCATTCTTACCTGTTTACACTTCAGTCACCTTAAAAGTACTCTCTGTACTTTTAAGCTATCGAAATGCTTTTTCCACTGCTCAAAACAGTTTTTGAACTCATCAGTTTTGATGCCTTTTAGTGTTTCTGCTGTTTTTTGTTTCACCTTTTCTACATTAGCAAAATGTTTTCCTTTGAGGACTTCTATCTTCTTGAGAAACAAAGAAAAGTTGTTTGGGATAAGATCGGGTGAACAGGGAGGATGGGGGCATAAGGGTCATGCTGTTTTTGGTCAAAAACTGCTGAATACTCAACATGGTGTGGGCAGGTGAGCTCATAAATCACCCACTATGAAATGGGCAAATGTGTTGAAAGAATCTCCAAATAAAAAAAATTCAATTAAGCTGAATGCAGCCTCTTACAAAAACACTAGTTGGTACATTGATGCCAGTGGGTTCCTAGAACATTTACCTAGCAGAGGAACCCTATATTGTAAGGACACGCACTCCAAAAAATAATTTGTTTTTTTTTTGGGGGGGGTGTTCCCCTCTCATACAATAGATGGGTATAGCAGCAAATTAGAAGTAGTTGATGAAAGAATTAATAATCCAGGAGAAAAAAAGTCAGTAAAATATCTAGACTAAGGCAAAAAGAGAAAAAAAAAGTGGTAGAAAATGTAGAAAAGTGTTTGAGTCATAAGAAACATGAATAAAAAGTCTACCATATCTGAAACTGGAGTCCCAGAAGTGAAGGAAAGAGAGAATAGGGCAGAAGCAATATTTGAAAAGATAACGGTTGCCAATATTTCCCAATATGACAAATGATATTGAGTCACAAGCTTAAGAATCAGTACAAACTCAGTGCAGGATAAAAACAAAACTAACCCACACCTAAAAACACCATAGCAAAATTGCTAAAATACAAAAACAAAAAATTCTGAAGCAGCAAGAGGTGCTAAGAGGTGGTGGTTCTGAAGGAACAAGACAGACAGCTGAGTTCTTACAAACAATCAAAAAACAAAATAATATATGCTAGAAACTGGAATGTCGCCTATAGAATGCTGAAAAAAGTTGAGTGACAATCTTGAATTCTATACAGAGAAAACATATGATCAAAATGAAAGCAAAATAAATTTGTCTAGAATGACAAAAACAGAAAACTACATGGTATACTTTTTTTTTTTTTTTTTTTTTTTGAGAAAGCAGGATTTACTGAGAGGACAGAAAAGCTCCCACAGTTGGAGGGAACCCAAAGGGGTTGCCCTACATGGTATTCTAAAGGAAGTTCTTTAGGAACAAGGAACACAAATCCAGGTAAATGGAAATGAGGAAAACGATACACAGCAACAGAAAGGGTTAATATATGAAAAATAAATAGTGAATAAATCAAATAGCTATAATGACGTCTTATGAGTTTAAAAAATATGCACAGAAAATATTTAAAAACAACACAAAAGACAATGGGGGTAAATGCAGTTAAAATGTTCCAAGGTTTTTGCATATAAGTAATAATTTGCTTTAGACTCAATGAGGTAAAAAAGAAATGTAATCATTAAGATAATTTAAAAGAATGTATAACAAGCTAATAAAGGGAAATAATGAATTAACAATTTTTGATTATTCCAAAAGAAGGCAAGAATGGAAAGAAATTGGAATATAGAACAAATAGGATAAGAGAAAGCAACTTGTAAGGGAATAGATTTAAACCCAAATATATTTGAGTTACATTAAGCAGAAAAAAACTAAATACTTCAATTAAAATACAAATATTGACTGGATAAAAATGAAATGTTATATACTGCTTATAGGCAACACACTTTAAATACAAAGTCACAAAATACTTGAAAGTAATAGGATGGGATAAGATATATCCAAAAATAATAATAAAAAGAAAACTGGCACAGATATAATAATATCACATGAAGTAGATTTTAAAGTAAGAAGCATCACTAGTTTAAAATGAGACATTTAATAATGATAGAAGAATCAATATAAGAGAGTACTTAAAACTCATATGCAGCTAATAACCCAAGAAGAGGTAGAAAATATAAATAAAATAATAACCATTGGAGAGGTTAGAGATGTAATTTAAAACATCAATTAAAAAGGCACCAGGATGAGAGAGATTTAGAGCCAAGTTCTATATAACGTCAAAAACTATATAATTTCTACTTTAGCTAGGACCTTAGGAAAAAATAGAAATCTCTCAGAATTATTTAATAAAGCTAGACAAATAAATCTTGTAAGAATAATAAACTAACCAACTTTGTCATCCAAATTCAATATTCCAGGAATGAATGGGCAGTTCAGTATTTGGAAATTTATCAAGAAAACAGAATATATTAGTAAGTTAAAGGAAAAAAAACTATACCAATAGATGCTAAAAGGACTTTAATCTTTGGTAGAAGAAAACAAGTTAGACCATATAAAAGATACATGCAAATTTTTGATAAACTAGGGAACTAAACTTAAACACACTCACACAAAGCAAACAAACAAAAACTAAACCCAAAGCCACAAACAAAATATCAACAGAAACGTAACCAACAGGAGAAAATTCAGAAGAATATTGGTGTTGAGCCTCTGAAGGTCCTTCATTAGCACTAACTTTTTATTTTTTTACATTCCTCCCCCTCCTTGGGGCACACATCTCAAGAAACTTTTAATATAGAGCCTATGAAACTTTTGTTTTTTCTTTTATCTGCTTTCTACCTGTCTACCTTCCTCATCTGCCTACCACACTGTGAGAAACCTTTTAATGCACATCTTATTCATCTCAGTCTATCCAGTGCCAATTACATAGTAGATAGACAATGAAAGTTTCTTGGCCAAATGGATGAATGATATCCATCTCGCACCCCTACAACCATTCCAGGCTGCCTGCTTCCTGTGTTGATAGCCAGAAAGAGCCAGAGGCAGACTGTATTTTAGGCAGTAGAAGGAGCATGGGCTTTGGAGTCAGATTGACTTATACCGATCTAGGTTATGAGTGTGTCATCCTGTGCAACTTACATCTCGACAGATGAATTACTTTAAGATGCTTTGTACACTATTGGGTCTGTAGTTGGTGCTTAGAAACTGTTAGCCCTACTACTGGTGACATTATGAAGCTTGGCTGAGATGCAGAAATTGGTGTGGCTGAGGCTAAAAGATGGATGATCCTTCCAGTGGCTGTCTCACCAATGGGATAGTATATTGGGGTAAAACTAGGATAAATTTGCCTCATTTGCTTCATTTTCATTATTCTTGATTCTGTTTTGCTCATCACACCTTCCACTCTGAAGCTCTGTCTCAGTAGTCCTCAACCCTGATGTCTCCTTAGAATCACCTGGCCTCACCTTGGACCAATCGAATCAGAATGTGCCCCTGGGAATTTTATGTACTGCCGGGATTAAGTGGTTACTGGTCCCTTGCTCCTGGTAAGATGAGATCAAGTTCCACAGTTCCAGAAATCTCAAACAAAAACTGTTTCCAAAGAAAGGTGTAGAAAGTGCAGGGCTTGCTGCTGGAAGTTTAGAATCCTATCTCTGCTACAAGTTGGCCATGTGACCCGGCAAGCCGCAACACCTCTGTATTCTGGCTTCCAACTTGTCAAATAAGCACAATAGAATCTTCTGTCTATCTCAAACTGCAGTGTGAAATTTAAAATGGAACACAGGTAAGACTTTTCAAAAGTTTGAAAATGACACAAGTATAATTTGTTAGTGTTCTCATCAGAATCTAACAAAATCCTCCCTGTGCAACTTAATGGCTGTGGGACCTGCCCTATTCATGTTACTTTTGAATTCCACTTTCCTCATCTATAAAATGGACCTATCTACCTTGAAAATTGCACATTACTTCCCACTGTCAACAGCAAAGAAAACAATGGGAACTAAGAAACACAAGATGTTATATTATTGTATTTACTATGAGGGAGACCCAAAATACCCCAGAATTCATTTATTAAAAAATCGTGTATTTATTCTCACATGTTTAAACTTCAGTTACCTTAAAGTACTCTCTGTTTGATGCAATACACCTATCGAGACACTTTTTCTACTGCTCAAACAGTTTTTGAATTCAACAATTTTGATGTTTTTAGTGTTTTTCATGTTTTTGTTTGTTTCACTTCTTCCACATCAGCAAAATGTTCCCCTTTGAGGACATTTTTCATCTGGGGTAACAAAAAAAAGTTGCTTTGGGGGCGAGATTGGATGAATAGGGAGGGTGGTGCATGGGGGTCATGTCGTTTTGGTAAAAAAGTGCCGAACACTCAGCATGGTGTGGGCAGGTGTGTTGTCATGGTGGAAGAACCATTTACCCGTTTGCCACAGCTCAGGATGCTTCTTACACAAATCATGATACAACCTTCTCAAAACTTTCAGATAAAAACTTTGGTTGACTCTTTGATCTGGGAGAACAAATTCTGAGTGTACTACAAGTGTCCTGCCCTCCAAAAGATAATTCTGTTTTTTGAGGGGTCTCCCCTTGTATTATGACTTGGTATTATTACTGCAAAGTGGCGCTAGGCTCACACAAGTCTTTGACTTCAACCTACCACTGAATCTCATAGTCTCTCATGTTAGTAGATGCTGACACCGATGTGGCAGGTACAACACTTCAACCTGGAAAGCTTTGAGACTTTAAACAATGAAACTGGCCCAACTTCCCATAGAACTAATGGTTATAGTTTTTCTGGATAAAAGGAAATTGACCCTCCTGGTCTTAAAGCTTGAAACTTACATTTGACTTATCTGAGTTCCTTTCTCAGAAAACCGACCCTCAGGCTGATAGTATCAAGGAACTGAAACCCCACAACTCACCAGATCACCTCATCCAGACAATTAGATGTCGGATCTCTTCTGTTTACCAACTTCTCTTCTTTATCATTCACTAATCCTGGTTTTCTACATTTCTGCCCTGCTACATAAACACCTGACTTCATCGGGATAGGGAGACAGATTTGTGATGGAATCTCCCATGCTCCCTGGCTGATATGATCTAAATAAAAAAACCATTCTTCACTGGCAATACTCGTTGTCTCAGTGATTGGGTTTCTGTGCAGTGAGCAAGAGGACCTCAACCAAACCCCTGGCATTTCAGTAACAACAAATTTCAGGGACTCTTTTGCTACCAACCAAAATACTGAGGTTGACAGGTTCAATTGACTTTGCTGCCTGGGAGCTAACCCCTTAGCTTCCATTACTTGGACTTTCCTGACTGCTAGGTGTGTGACAGAAGATCAATACTGGCAAGAGATGAATGTGTGTAATCATCTAACAGAAACGGGTTGAAATCCTCTGGTGTGTGGTGTCATTGGGAAGAATGAAAAGCCTTGCTCCTAAGCCAGTTCTGCTTTTTTCCACTGTCTTCATCTTTGCTCTCTGAATTATAGTACCTGGTTCCTTTCTCTAGAACCTTTATGTTTCCTGGCATTGGCAGTATATAGCCTTATATCGACCATATATTTAGCGGTTATAAAAGCCAGAATTGCTGGGAAATCCAAGACTTAGAGTAGTAAACTTGAAAGTGAGAAGTGAAAGAAAAACCAGCACAGTTATTCCTGATTTTGGCTCTACTTGTATTTATATTCTTACCTGTGCAAAGCAATACAAATTTATGTTGTCAGTCAGTGACAAAGATTTTTCTTTCCTGAAGCGAATCTGATAATTACTATTTTGTAACATATCCTGCACCACACAAAACAATAGATTTAGGATGTCAGGTTTCAGAGCACCAAACAGAACATGTCTTTTTAGAAAGCATGAACTGTCCTGTCAAATGAGACGCTTAAATGTTTTCCCACTTACCTACTGATATGGTCCAAACAGCAATTATTTTCAGAAATGCCTTAGTTCTGGAGTTGAAGCGGCTATGGTGGATGGGATTCTGGATGGCGACGTAGCGATCCAGCGAGATGGCACAGAGGTGCATGATGGAGGCCGTGGAGAAGAGCACGTCCAGGTAAATCCAGACTGCACAGAGCTTGCTAGGCAGAGGCCACCGGTAGCCTATGATGCAGAAGGTTGTCATCAATAAGCAGCCTTGTACCTCTTGGGATGGGGGGAACCCCATCCTGTGACAGCAGTTTCCATCTCTGGGATGGGTACAAGCAGTGACAAATGGCAACACAACATATTTGCAACATTTGGAAAAAGCCATCCTTAAGCTATGGTAAGCTTGTCCTGGCTTATGAATGCAGGCTTGAAATTTTTCATGTCTGGAATTATGTGAATGTGGTGTGGTGAACTTGGATTGCCCCTCTTTGGGGTTCTCTCTCTCCCCCTTCCATCTAGCAATACCTCTTTTTAAAAAAGTGACTTATGTCAAAAGTTGTGATGTGCTTTGGGCCCCTCTACTGGAGCACTTCACGTACTGTGTTGTCATGATTTAGGCACATCTTTCTCTAGGTTGTGTAGGTCCCCAAGTTTAGTCCCACATCTTGGTCCTTCTTATAACTGTCCAGTCTCACACAGCAATGGCAACAAATGGTATTGGTGCAAATAACTAAATGGTTAAAACTACAGATTGGGAATATGTCTTTCTTTGTAAAAATGAAAAATAATTACTTAATGGTGGTTTGGGTGTGAAACAAATCTGGGGTGTGTGGGGAAAAACTGAAGACAATGGCAAAGAGAAGTGAGGGTGCCCTTACTTTGAGTTTTGTTTCAGGGTGGTAGTTCTCAAACTTCAGGGAGCATTGGACTCTACCAGAAGGCTTCCTAAAACATGCACTGCTGGATCCATCACTGGAGGGTCTCATGCAGATCGTCTGGAGCATCACCTATAATACAGGTGATGCTGACACTGCTCCTCCAGGGAACACCCTTTGAGAACGTTGCTTAGGGCAGTCATTCTCACCCCAGCAGCACATCGCAATTGGCTGGAGAGCTCTAGAGAGGGTCCTGGTGTCCAGACCAAACCCAGCCCATTTAAATCATTATCTCTGGAGGGTGAGCGAGCAAAGGTGGGCTCCAGATATCAAAGTGTTTTTAAAGCTCCCCCAGACGATTTCAGTCTAGGAAGCACTGCAGGTCACCAGTTATATCAGGCAGATAAATGGACATAAGCAAAATGTCCCGGTTTTATTTTTGGAGAGGGATCAAACGGTTATGTAAACCTTAATTTGTTTTGATAATAGTATAAACAGTGGTGTTAGAACTGCCTGTGTGCGAGACGAAAAAAATTTTAAAGACCACTTTTCCTGTTACAGACCCACAAAGACGAACAAACTCTCCATACACAAACGTACTCTCTACCAGAATGCCACCAGGGATGCTGAAACGAGCAAAGGGTGCAGGATACAAGCCAAATTTAGAGCCTTTCATTGGCATTATTTGCAAAGAGCTTGAGCTAAAACGAAAGCCTTTTCTTTACCAGCGCGCAAGAGAGGGGAAGTCACGCTCTGCCTGTTCGGAACTGATGTTCGCCCCTGCAAGGCGGGGATAAGGAGGGAGCATTTCCTGGTGGGAGAAGGCTCGGCGCCCCGCAGACTGGGGGAGGCTGGGACCAGCCCCGGGAGGGGCGGGGCTCCGGGAGGGAACGGGCTGCGCGCGCAGCGGCCGACGCCAGGGGGCGCCCTTGCACACCGAGCGGTGTCGCCGGGGTCATTCCCGCCCTCCTGCGGCGGTTTCGGTGGTCTGGGCTTCTGTTCGGTCAACCCCGCCTCTCCTTCCCCACCCCGCACTGGCGTTTGCCTCCGAGAAGGAGGGGGTTTAGGAAACGAGAATCACTCCTGCACGTCTGGGAAATGACAGGCGAATGTAATGAAATCATTCCGGCGTGGCACTTAAATGGTCAAGCGAGGGCTGGACTTGCATGAGCTTTACCGACCCTGTTCCAACCGGTGCCTGCTCTCCCTTGCACCTCCTTCCTCCTTCACACTCTTCAGAACTGGGTCTGAGACTGTGTCAGCAGTCTCAGTGTTCTCTCTTTAAAGGAGAAACCTGGCAGTATTACTCATAATTTGGAAAGAATATCACATTCTGCTCCCTGCTGAAGCCACCCCAGTGTTTGCTGACTTGCTGAGAGGTTTGACTATTTCAAACTCTGTTGAGAAGAAGAAAGATTAATCTCTTCCCATTTGTTTCCCACCCTCCTCCAAACCAGACTGGAGGAGTTCATGCATATGCATTTTTAAAGAGTTGAGGGCGTAATTCAAAGGCACATTTCCAAATTAGCTTCTCTGGGCAGGGAACAATTAAAACTGGAGTAATTCATTTATTCTAATGGAGACTGAATATTTTAACATAAAACCCACTGCACCACTCATGTTCTCCCTGCAAATGTTCCAAGGTAATTGGGAAGGTTTTGCCACTCCATTAAAAGTGCTGAAAACTGTGTGACCAAGATAAAACTGTTCTGAAGGCTGGATTATTTGGTTGGGAATATAAAGGAGTGAACATCAAGTGGATTCAGAACGACGGGTAAGTTATTGCTTTATGACTGTACTAGGTTATTTATAATCATTTCTACAATAAAATGTTCATGTTTTAAAGCACAAAACTCTCCAGTGGTCAAGACAATAGGTTGTCTGATATTTATGTGAAATCCCATATTAGGAGTGAAATTTAAGTAACTAGCATAACACGGTGGACACTAGTCTATAAACAATGCCTTCTATTTATGGTTTGTCCCCTGAGCCCCGGCTCATCTGCTGATGGCATGCACATACTCTTTATTACCAGTGTAGGTACAGCTGGGAAACTAATGCCACTCACCATAGAGGATGGTTAACATGGACACGGGCATGACAAGGAAACCCAGCAGCATATCAGCTATAGCAAGTGACATCAGGAAATAGTTGGTGGCATTCTGCAGCTTTTTCTCTAGGGACACTGCCATGATGACGAGTATGTTTCCAGCAATGGTTAGAATAATCACTACAGCTGTCAATAAAGCAGACCAGTTTTTTTCCTGGAGATGAAGCAAGGAGAAACACGGTGGTGAGAGGCACCCTTCACAGGAAAGGTTGGTTCGATTTTCAGAGTCAACTGTCCAGTTAAATGCATCAGAAGTGTTAGCTTCTCCGGAGTTAAAGTCATTATTGCAGAGCCTGGTGTCATCATTTAATTGCATTAAGGAGTTTGTAGTTGAGCTCAAAGAAGTATTTTCTTTACAAAGAATATCCATTTCTAAGCAGGAACTTGTGGCAGATGAGGTGTAGAAGGACTAACAAGTGACAGCCTCTGCTCACCATTCACCTTTATGTCCCCACACTCCGTCATACCCGGGCTGATGTACACGCTGGTCTCCTCTGGCTGGCTTTTGGTCTCCCATGATTACAATGATAGTTAAAGAACTGAACTATGATGGCTCTTGATGTTTCCTTCCTTTGCAATTTTAGGAGAGTCCACTGTTTGGCTATATTTTATTTTTCGTCAAAGCAAGGGCAAAAAAGCAGAATGAATTTTTAACATAGAGGTTGCAGAGTTTTGGGCATTCGGGGAGACAAATGCGGTCCTGGTCAAAGAAGAAAAGTTTTGTAACTACTGGGAACCTTGTTTAACTAGATCTCATTCTGTTGGTTATGCCGATCACACCAGTTTACCAACAGCAATATTCAAACAGCATGCAATCCAGAACAGCAGGATGTATGCATTCTACGTTAAGAAAGTCAATTAAAAACACATCCAGTGTTAATCCCATAGTAATTGGATGTACTTGGGGTTACAGTCCTTAGGCAGTCTGAGGTTGAATTGCCACAGCTGCCGTCAGGAATTTCAACTGGTATTATGTTGCTTAGTCAATTAAAAAGAAAAAAAAAAAGCCTTAAATAAAGATTAGCAGAAAACTTTCCACACTAGAAATTCTCATTGAAATGGTTACATTTGACATCAAACATAATTTCAAGCCAGCAAGAAAATTACACAGCAATATAATATAGCAGCATGAGAACTTACATTTGTCTTCGGGGTCCACACACGAAATACCCTTGTTATTCTGTGACTTGCTGCATTTCTCATAGTAATTAAGCTGGTGTAGAGTCCCCGTTCCTTCAGCTTCCACCAGCATAATATGATAGTAATTTGATTTCTGTTTTGCTGACTTCAAAAACTGCATGCAAGAGGCGAGCCAGCTCCAGCACTGTGAGGATCGCGTTGGCTTCCTCTGGCACCGCTCAGCTGGGATCCTCCCTCCCTGTGCGGCTTGCCTGGGCAGACGCACACGTTCAGAAATCATTCACGAGCCCCTCAAAGTCATACAAAAGAACCACATGGGAAAGTAGGAAGAGCCGTCAGCACCGAGGGACTCCTGGTTTCCACGGGAATGGAGTAGCTTTCTGGCTGCCTCATTCACTTCATCAGACCTTCCTCTCTCTGTATGTCATAAACTGCAAGGTAGCAACTGGGGGGCGGGGAGGGGGAACCAAGTAGGCTTTTTTTCTCTCTTTTTGCTACATGTTGACATTGGGAAGTTTTCCTTTGCTTTCAAGAGAGAAACTGGAGAAACAGCCTTTTGTGCAGGTTCCCGATAGGGTAGGTAAGCTGCACTGTGATGATTTTTTTAGACTGAAGGGTAAAAAGTGAAGAGAGAACATAAATAAAGCTAGAAAACAGTGTGTGCTGGGTATTCTGTAAGCTTACAGTGGCGCTTCCATTCAAAGCCACAGCATTTGTACCCAGAGTGGAATTACTGACATTGGCCACATGGGCTCAGAGTGGGCTTGCAAATCTGTGGTGATAACTGGTAAACTACGAGTACTAGTTTTATTCGTTAAATACATCATCCAACTAGCTTATTTTCATTAGCAGAAATATGCCACCCAGTTGCAATTCAAAACCTCACATGTGATAGGGAATAAGTTGGTTTTACAGAAACGACTTTTTTTTTTTTCCAGAAGTAACGACAACCTGCCTTACTTGTAAAGGAAGCCCCTTTTCAAGTAGGTTTCTAAGAAGGCAGATTGATCTGTTCGTTTTTATAGATAAGAAAATGTATTCTTTTCTGAGTAGTTGGGGTTTTCTAAGTTTCCATCCATCACCTTCTTTTCATTCTGCCTAGACAAATCCAACCACTCTTGTGCCTTCAACATGCTGTTTGTGGTCAGACCTGTACTTTATAGCCGATTATTTCCCTGAGTTCCAGACCTAAATGTCCAGCTGCCCCTTGGCTCTTAGCATTGTAGCCTCGGAGACCTTGGCCTCAGCATATTCCTGCATTCTCCCATCCCCTGCGCAACTCTCTGTGCTTGTCTCCATCTATTCTCTTGCTTAGTGGAATCGCCACCTCTTCAGAGGGCTGGCTGTTGTCCACAACTCTTCCTTCTTTCTCGTTGCCAAATCTTTCTGAGTCAGGGGTGCCTCCTCTGTATACCTATTTCCCACCTCTCCTCTACCCCAGCTCACAGCTAGGGCTTCTGTGGTTGAGGGCGGGGCCACCCATCTCCTGGTCTGGTGCATCAGTGCTCTTCTCGCTGCTCTGCCTGCCACCCTCCCACCCTCTGCATCAAATGCACATGCCAGGAAGCAGGCAGCTGAGGACAGAGGCTCTGGGGTGGCAGTCCCTTGGTTTTGAATCCCAGCTCTATTACTCATAAACGTTAGGACCTCAAACCATCTAGTTGCTCTTTAAAGCTCAGTCTTCTCACTTGTAAGTGGGGTAATAATAGTACTGTCCTCATAAGACTGTAGTGAAGCTAATGAGATAATGCATATAAATATTTAGCTTATGTCTAGCTTATAGGATGCTCTCAAGGAATGGCCAGTCATTTTCATTCTTATTAGTGTTCTTATTGGTAGTTTTCAACAACAGAATTGTCATCGCTCTCATGCCTACACTCCTGCATCCCTTCCTTGTGGAGCACGTGACTCTTTTCTTTACCTCTCCGCCAGGCCTAGACTCTGGTTATTCTTCCACAAGCAGCCTATGTGCAGACTGAACTTGCATGTTTCTAACCACTTTTATGTCTTTATACTTGTACTTCCTTTTGTCTGGAGTGCTCTCATCACTTATTTTTGTTTGTTTGTTTCCATCTGGTGAATTCCTACTCAATTTTCAAGTCTCAGTTTTGAAGGTATCTTCCCTGAATCCCAGGCTCACCACGCACCAGCTGTGTGACCTTGATTAAGCTTCTTACTTTCTCTGTGTTTTAGTTTCCTCATCTGTAAATAGGGAATATTAATAATAATACTTCAGAGGGTTGATTTGAAAGTGAAGTAAGTTTACCTAGGTGCCTGACACTTTTAAGCACTCAACAATGGTTAGTTGGTATTGTTCTTATCATTAAGCTTACTCTTATTTTCTGTGGCCCTTCTTCCCCAGTGGAGGAAAAGACTATAGCATCTTCTGCAGTCTTCTGTGTTGACATTCATCTCAATGCATGTAAGCCCCATAAAGGCAAGAACTGTGTCCACCTTGTTCACAGTTAGGCACATAGTGGTGCTTAGATATGTTTGTTAGAATGAATGTGTGACTGATTTATGATTATCTGTGTATGTGTCTGTCTTTGCTATTAGATGGTGAACTTCTTATTTGTGTCTAAACCTTTAATTCCAAGTGTGGTGTCTCATAATAAAAAGTCCTCAGTAGATGTGTTTTGATCAAATTGATTGTTAGCATAAATTAAGATGAGTTAATTGTTAGCATGTATTAAAAAGGAGAATCAGGGAGAAACCCAGAACCTCTAACCCTTATTTATTCATTGGGATACTAATTTAATTTTATTAGAGAGGGCAAAGGAAAATATGATTTTAAAAAGTACTCCAATGTTATAAAGCCATTTGAAAGCTTTTTGATGTCAGATTTTCTGAATTTTCTTGTTATAACTCTTCTTAGAGAATTCTGATGTTCTCAGGCCTTTATTCCTAAGAACTGCTAGCCTTCTAGTCATGCCAAAACCAGTCAACGAGTTTCTTGTTCTGTGCTTTATACTGCAAAATAAATTTGTTAGTAATCATCTAAGATTATTTGCAGTTTTTAATCACAAATAATATTTTATGAATACTTATATTTTATGAATACTTGTTATGAACAAAGCAACATGGGTACAATCTAGTCCCCTGGCTACTGATCCTTCCACAGAGCTTGTCTGTTAATTGCATGAAAGTTAGATTAGGTAGGAATGATTTCTTGCAGGTCAGTCACCCCTTTTGAGTTTGGTGAAACAGGAGTGTGTATTGGCTGCTGCAGTGGGCGTTGTCATGTGCTTCCATTTCAGGACTGAGGCACTTAGTTTCCCTGATTCTAGAAGTGTTGGTGGTGGTTCTTATCAATTATTTCTGTGAAAATTACCTTCAGCCAAAAGGCCTGCTTGTCTATGATCATGGCCCCTCCCTGGAGCATCCGTCATGCAATGACTGGTCTGCTGTGAGGATATAAAGGCTTAGTTTTCTTGCTTGAAGAATGGATGACCCTTAAAGGCCACCCTGGTTCCAGATTCCCCCATGGGATCTGCTGAGGCCTTTGCTGTGACTCCCTTTGCCCATTCTTGCTTTTCTTGCTCCCCTGCAGGTGTTGATCTGAAAGCTCTCCCCAGTATATCTTCTACGTACAAGTCTGTCTCAGGGTCAGTTTCCTAGGAAGCTCGACCTAAAACTTACCTTTTTTAGCTTGTGTTTCAATACCATAATACTACCTCTGGATGAGTTGGATGTCTTTCAGAGAACAGAAAGATAAGTGTCATCTTTATGTTGATGAATGCTTCCTTGCTACAAGCTTGGAGTTCTTCAACAGATGACTGGCTTTGCTATCTAATCGTGACAGGAGGAATTTAAGGTCAACAACTCCAAAACTAAATTTATTATTTTGGGCAGAATGCCTCTAGTATCTAATGGAATCTTATGTAGGAGCATATTTTACAACTAGTTTATTCTGAAGAGTTCACCAGAAAGTGATTGCTTAAAATTGCATGTTAATTTTTTTTAATGATTGCAATGCTATTTGTATCCCTTGCTTGAATTTTTTTGGGGGCTAAGGTTGTTAGGTTTCTGAAACATTAGTGCCTTATAGATGTTAATCTATGTGAGAGTAAAAAAGTTCCTTGAACAATCAAATCTGGAATATATTGCATCCTACAGCCTCCTCTTAGAAATATACAGTGCACATTAGCATATTAAAGCCTGTGAGAGATCCTGCAGTAAAGAAATTTGTTTATATTTATCTCCTACCCATCATCTTCCAGAATACTCATCATAGGACTCTTTTATTTTGTTTAAATTGAGTTATATTTTACATGCATTAAAATGTAAAGCTCTTAAGTATACAGTTTAATGAGTTTTGACAAACATATACAATCATGCAACCAGCACCCAAATCAAAATATCTACCATTTCTATCATTTTTGAAAGTTTGCTCATGCCCTTTTTTGACCTTTGCTTAAATGGAATCATGTAGCGGAGACTTGTTTTATGTCTGGCTTCTTTCTTTCCATTGTATGTCTGTGAGATTCATCCATGTTATTTTTTTTTTCTATTTTTTTTTTTTTTAATGAATTGTGGACTGAGAGACTGTGAAATGACCTGGACAATCAACAGTTTTTTTTTTCCTTGTGCAAAGAAACATAGATTAGATCCTTCTTATGTCTGTCCTTTTTACGCTTCTTAATTTTTCAAAACAGTGCCAACCTTAACCTGCACTCAATTGATTACACCTGATTTTATTCTGATTTTGGCAGCATAGAACTATTATACTCTGTAATCTTTAATAATATGTCCCTAATATTTAAGGATAAGATTTCTGCTACCCAAATATTACCAATGGCATGAAAATGAGAAAAAATATCTACAGAGAATTTCCTAAGTGACATTTAATTTGTTATTTTCTTTGGGTGTTCTATTTCTCAGGTTTGGAATAAGTCAGAGCACCTGACTCCTGTATACCTGTCTTCAACTGCCTTCTGTAATGCTGTTAGTTTGTATCAAAAGAAACAACTTCTTGAAATTAGCTAATGACTGTCATCTATCTTCTTAATTTTCTCACAGTAGTGTTTAGTTGAACATTATTTATTAATTTAATAGATAATTATTAAGTGCTGTGTTGAGCACTATTTTAGGGGCATGTATAACCACGAAGATGGACATCATTACTGCCTTAATTCATTCATTCAAAAAATAGTTGGCAGTGATGTAATATAGTTTTTAAGGAAGAGATATAAATAGTCAATGGCACATTGATGGCATTTAAAGTATGATACTGGGTGAGATACTCTAAGAGAGTGAATAGAGAAAAAGAAGGGAAGAGAAAAAGTACTTTCTGTTTGATGCAATACACCTGATCTGTGGATTACACCAATGTTTTGGGTCAAGGTGGTATGAAAGAACCAGTCAAGTAGATTGAGACGGACCACCCAGTAAGTAAGGAAGAACACAAAGAGGAAGTGGTATCCAGGTCAGATGAAAGGAAAACTGTCAAGGAGAGAGAGTGTGTAACCAGGTCAAATGCCTCCAAATAGGCTGAATATAATGAGGACTGAGAAATGACCATCACGTTTATCAAAATGGTGGTCTTTTGTGAATTGCTGCAGTGGAGTGATTGGAGTGAAAACTCAACTAAGTGGGTTCAAGAAAAAATGGGAAGAGAGGAAAAACTGATGATGAGTATAAATAACTACTTTGAGGAGTTGTGAAAAGCACAGCAGAGAAATAGAGTGGTGGTTGAAAGGATAAGAGGCAAAAATATTTTTTTCACAGTTGGATAAATTACAACATGTTTGGTGGCTGATGGGAATGATCCAGTAGGGAAGGGGAAACTGATAATGCCAAAAAAGCAGTAGATAATTGCTATAATATTTTTGAGTAGGTAAGAAGGGATGGGTCAAGTACACAAATGGAGGAGTTCCTCCATTGTAGCAAGAGAGAAGGCAGAATATCAGAATATATGGGTAGAGATGCAGGCAACTGGTAGATGTGATGATATCAGATAGTATTCAGAGCCCTTCATGAGGTTTACAGTATGTAGACATTTTTACATAGTGTGTATGTTCTTTGAAGGAAGTTAACAGGTGTTGTGATTGATAGTACTGAGAAGGTGTGATATTTTGATATGATAGTCAGGGAGTATCACCCATGGAAGTGGTACCCAGGCTGAGGTCCAGAAGAAAATACTGGAGGGAGAGCATTCTCAGCAGTAGGCAGGGCACATGGGCTGGCCTTGATGCTAAACTGGGCTTCTGTGGCAGCGGCAGTGAGGTAGGGAATGAAGCTTGAGAGTTTGTGGAGCATCACGTAAAGGCTTTCTGGGCCATGACAAATGGTCGAGATTTTATTCCAAGTGTAATAGAAAAGCAAGTTGGAAGTAAAGTGAAACAGGATAAGTTCCTTTAGGCTATAAAAAGATTATTGTGTTTGTTATGTGGAGAATGGAGTGGAGGGTGACAGGAATGAAAGTAGGGATACTGTTAATAGATATTGTAGTTGCTCAAATGAGAGATGGTGGCAGCCGAAACTCAGTTTGTGATAGCAGAGATAGAAAGAAATGGATATATTTTAGACACAGAAGCACCAGGGCTTCAGATTTGCTGGGTATGGGATGTTGGACAGGTGCAGAATTAAGGGTAAGAATCAGGGATGACTTTCTAGGGTTTTGGATTGAACAACTGAGTAGATAATAGTGTCATTTATGAAAGTGAGGGAGGACTGCAGGGTTGGGTTTTAGGAGCAGAGGCAATAATTCTATCGTGAATACCCTAATTTTATTGTCTCAGTTAAGTTTAATTGCTTGTGACAAAAATCCTAGGATAACAATATATTAAGCAGGATGGTTTTTCCGTCACATAAATGAAGTCCACAGATAGTTAATCCATGGTTGACATTAGAGTTATCGGGAACTTATCCTCTCTGTCTTGCTGCTCTGCCATCTTTAGAGTGAAGCTTTGTGACACAAGTTGGATACTTAGGATCCAGCCATCTTGTCTACATTCCAGTTGGCAGAAGGAAGAAAAGATAGTTTTTCCCCTCCTCCAGTATCATGTGTGAAACTTCTACTTATTCTTATTGGCCAGAACTTGGATACTTAGTCACTCTAGGGGCAAGGGAATCGGGAAGAACTTGAAAATGTAATCTTTATTTCAGCTGTGTATCCACCTATACATCAGAAACCTTATTACTAAATAAGAAAGGAAGAATGAAAATGGGGAAAGACTTAGCAGTTGAATATATGAATCAGGAGATACAAAAGCAGTCAGGGAAGGAAGTATATGAGGGGAGACCCCCAAAAACCCAAAAATTATTTATAAAAAATTGTGTATTTGTTCTTACATGTTTAAACTTTGGTTATCTTAAAAGTACTTTCTGTTTGATGCAATACACCTATTGAGATGCTTTTTCCACTGCTCTAAATAGTTTTTGAATTGTCAATTTTGATGTCTTTTAGTGCTTCTGCAGTTTTTTGTTTCATCTCTTTCACACGGGAAAAATATTTTCCTTTGAGAACTTTTTAAATCTGGGGAAACAAAAGGAAGTCACTTGGGGCAAGAATGCATGAATAGGGAGGATGGAGCATGAGGGACATGCCATTTTTGGTTAAAAACTGCTGACGTTGATAAGAACAGTTTCATCGATAATGTTAAAATGTACAAGGGCAACATGGTGAGGGGGCTCTGAGAGAATGTGAGATGGGGGAGTATAAATTATATAAGATGTGAGACAAATGATAAGCATCATCAAGAAAAATAAAGCATGGGGGTTTAGGGATTAGCGAGGATTTGTAGTATTAAATGGATAGTCAGGAAAGGCTTCATTCACGAGGAATTAGCATTTTACCAATTACTTCAAGTGAGAAAGGGCATAAGTCATGCAGATAACTCAGGGAAACTGTTCTAGATAGAGGAAACAGCAAGTTTCTGTATCTCAGCAAGTGCAAAGGGCTTGAGGTAGGGACACAAGCGAGTGTCTGAGGACCAGCAAGGGCAGGAGTGTACCTGGAGCAGCGTGAGTGAGGGGGAAATTTCAGGTCACAGGTAGCTTTGTAGAGGCCATAAAAATCTCAGCATTTGCTCTTAGTGAGATGGGAAGGCATTGGATTTCAGCAGAGATGTTCTGACTCTTTTGGGGGTAATAAAATGGGATGAGAGGTGGGTAGGGGGAGCAAGGAAGCTGAAATACTAGTTTCAGGTGAAGAGATGGTGTGGCTTGGACTAGAGTAGTGGTGGTAATTTTGTGAGAAATGGTCAGATTCTGTGTCTGTTTTAAAGGTAATCGAACCAATGAAACTTGCTGATGGATTAGGGATAGGGTGTGGGATGTGAGAAAAAAAGGAGACAAGGATGACACTGAAGGTTTTAGATCTGAGCAACTAGAAGGATGGAGTTGTCCTTAACTGAAATGGGAAGGCTTCATGGGGAGCTGATTTTTTGGATGCAATGCACCTATTGCATCTGATTGATCAGATCAGTCTTGGATGTGTCAATCTTAAGATGTCTATAAGACAAATAACTGTGTCTATAAGACAGTTTATTATAAGGGTCTGGAATAGAGTAGAGAGGATGAGGCTACAATTATAAACTTGGAAATGTTCAGTATATAGATGGTATTGAAAGCCGTGAGGTAGAATGTACATATGTTGAGTAGAGAAGTAGTTCAAAGTCTGAATCAGGAGGTACTTCAACATTTAGAGGAAAGGTAAGGAAGAACCAGTTAAGGAGACTGTGGTGGAACTGGTAAAGAAAGAAAAAGCAGAGAAGGTGATTTTCTGGAAGCCAAGAGAATAAAAAAATTTCAAGAAGGAGAGAGACCAAATGAAATACCATAAAACTGTTAATAATCATGTACTCGAAGAGCATTTTATTATGTGGGAAATTTTGCCCAAGCTAATGTTAAGTAAGAATGAGCTCGATATTCTCGACTTAAAAAAAATGTATACATGGTTCTAAACTGGAATTAAACATATTAAATCATTGACGGTGGTTTCCTCTGGGTTAAGGAGTTGTGATTTGCTTTTCATTTCATACTTATTTGGGATTTTGTAAATTTCTGAAGCACATATGTGTTATGTTTATAAACATAAAATAATTGTTTAAAAATATTTGAAATAAGTTCAGGTAAAAGAAGAGGGCCAGAGATGATCTTATATTCTATTCTAATCATGACTGAAACATATTGACTTTAAGGTGAAATTTTTAAACAACTTGTTTTTGTTAGATGTAGTACTTATGTTATTCAGAATTATTATTGACAAATGGCTGAAATCCTAGTCAAAAAAGCATCAAGGGAGATTTTTCATGTAATTCACAAGTCCATGGTAAGACTAACTTAAGGCACAATCTAGTGGCATAAAAGGATCTTTTTAGGACTAATTTCTACCTCTGGAAGCTGCTTTCTTCTCACTGGTGGCTGTTGGCAATTTTGATTTTATATAATCGCAGCCTGTGAAACAGGATTTAACTTTGTGATACAGTATTAATTTGTCATTTGCAGGGAAAACTCTGTTTGGACCTATTTGGGTCATATGCCCATTTCTGAACTGATCATGGTAGCTAGGGTAATGGAGCACCCCGATTGGCCAGTCTGAGTGAAAAGGGGGTCAGGGCACATGACTGACCATTTTCACTGGGAATATATGGAATGGACCTTTTCCCAAATAAAAAATTTTTGCTCAGGCCAGTAAAGTGATGACTGTCTACTTTATTAGAGGAGACTACATGGCTTATCTATTTTTTTTTTTTTTGCTGTGTTTTTATTCAGCTAGATTGGCTCTAGTGCCTGAGTCATACATAGAGGCATCATTTATCTTTTTTTTTTCAGGTCACAGAAAGGCCATTTGGTACATTGCTATTCTGGAGGTAAATAGCACTCCAGGCAGTCAGTGATCTAAAAGTGTGTTTCCTGAAATACCTAGTTTACTACCAGGTGTAACCTAGGTTTGGGAGAAATGAATATGTTATCACTTTGATTCTCATTATAGAGAAAGAGGATTACCTTTCTTGTAAGAAAAGCAGAGAACTATTTGAGGCAAAATACTTTTGCTGGCCGCAAATAATTACCCTCACTGAATTTTGCGAATGCCTATCGGCTGAAATTTTTTAAAAATTTATTTTATTTTAAACATGTGGGGTACAATTAAGGATTAGATATAGAAGTGATCATCATACAGATAAAGTTTAGGCCTATCTTTGGTCCCCACTTTGTTTGGTTTGAGATCAGGTACCCTTATTCATGTTATGTACCCCCATCTCCCCTGACAGTATCAGCTACTGCCAATCCCTTTCTTATGATAAATATTCAGGGTCCACAATTGGTTGAATCTTAAGATGTTTGGCCAGGATCCTAAGTTTTGTTCTGGCACCAACTATTAGGTGTCTGTAGAATGTTTTGAAGGGATATTTTAGGTACATTTACTCCTCATTCCTAACTAGGGCATGTAGTGAACCAGACAGGACCATCTGGGTTGCAAGTGTTCTGTTTGCCTGGTCAGAGCCGCGCCTAACAGCCTGTTGGACCCCTCCTTTGAGCCTCACATTGGTTCACGCTTAACGCTCAGGGTACCTTGGGGGATGGAATAGGACTAATGGTTGAAGTCTTTCCCAAGGGAGAGAAACTCTTTAGACCAATTTTTCCAAACAAGCACTGTGAGAGAAGCAGGCTATGGGAGGAAAGAAACACACTAAAAGCAAAATGAGGAGAGCTCACTACTCAGCAGATAGATTTTTAACTTGTTTCTATCAATGAAGGCTGTACCTTTAATCAGTATCGCCTAATTGTATCCTTAATTTTGGCCCATATTGGTGCTTTCCTTCCTTTGTGGTGAGTGGCAGTGTGAGAGAAAGGAAGCCTTAAATTTTGACAGGATAAAATGGGTAGATCATAGGCTTGGTTCCTCTGTATTCCAATGGGTTCCATATTCACAGGTCAGTTAGTGTGAATATGAAATGCTGCCTTCCTTGGAAATATACCGGTATATTAGAAAAGTCGATTTTTCACCTTTGTGAGGCCACTTTTTAAAACCAAATTATTGTTCCTTCTGTCTACCTTACATTGATGATGCAGGCAGTTAATCCCTTTGGGACCTTTTACAAATATCTCAGATAGTTGGTGGGGGTGGGTCCCAGAAACCACTGAAATGTGTCAGAACATTACTTCAATTTAGTTTTTCCTATGGCCACACTTTGTATACATTGAGATAAATTACTTTTCCTGATATTTTCCATATCAAATTATGCTTAAGTATGTTATCCAGAATAAGTTGTACGTTGTGTTTCAATATGTCTGCTCCATACTTTTGAAGTGAAAAAGATACTCACATGTTTTATTTGTAAAAAATCAATCATTTGGGCTCCTATCTGCCCTTAAAGCAAGGCATTCAGTTTCTCCCTTTTGAAGCTCATTACTAGCCCTACTTCTCTCAAATTGATGACAGTCTGGAGTCTTAGACCAAAGAGGTCAGTCCTTCTTCAAACCTCTTGTGGGCAGAAAATTGAAGTTATTAGTCCACTTCTGCCGTTGCTTCTTGCTGCCACATAGTGTCTCTGTTGCAGCCTTTTCTGCCCTTTTTAAGAAAAGTTGATCTTCTGTTATGGAGGTACCCTTGCTTCTTTGTGCCCTGCTGTAGTTGGGAGGTCAGTGCAATTCTTCATTCATACTTATATGATGGTCATTGCCTCTAGAGTCCAAGACTGTAGTAGAGTACCTTGGTTTGGGGCTCTTCCTACCAGAACCACACACACTTAGACCCCAGGAGTTTGTGAATCCTCAAAACAGAGGGACTGAAGAAGACTGGATGACTACATTTCTGGAATTTGTAGAGAAGAAGCATTCATAGAATATGAGCTGACTTTGATATCCTTTTAGGTCACTTCCAATTCTGATATTGTTTGATTCTGTGAACCTAAACGAAAATGTCTTAAATTTGGTTTTCATTTTGTTTTTAACTATAACAATAAATGTATATTGTGAAAAAGTCAAACCATGTAGAAGATCTCTCTTCCAATCACATGCTGCATATTTTATATCCTTTCAGATATTTTTGCATATGCAAATGTGTTTGCATATATGTGTGATTGATTATATGTATCATATATATGTGATATGTATGATATATATAATTTAAACATGCATAGATTGGTCACAAATTCTACTGATGAATGTACCATAATTCAGTTAACTGATCTCTTTTTGATGAGCAGGATAAATTATTAGGATTGCAAGTGCTAAATCTCAAAGATATCAACAAATATCTATCTAGAATAATATGTTAACTTTTATTCCCACCAACAACTTATGAGTAATTTCCTTACACCTCGCACAGGGGTCTTTAAGTTGGCAGCTAAACATTTTTACATCATATGAACCACCACCAGTTGGTTACTCTATCAAAACTTGTATCTCACTATAAAGCACATACAATTTTTATTTTTTTCTATTGAAATTATTTATGACAAATTTATTTATGCACAAACCTTAAAGGCCTGAAATTGTAGCAGCATTTTTGGAAGCTGCAGTCTTAGGAATTCCAAGAAACTGTGATTTCCATGTGTGATATTTTCATCCCACAGTTTGAGATTTCTTGCTTTTACCATTTCTATCATTTTATCTGCATTTTAGCAACTTGTTTACAGAGAATTTCTCTACACAGATCAAGTGCTTTTCTCTACATCACTTTCCATAAAGAAAAGTCAAGGCTATAATGTAGAGAAACTGTTTTGCCTACTAATGTATTGGGAAAACATAATACAAGACTTATGAAGAGCTGTGACTGACCAGGGTCTTCACAGCTCTTCTGACTCTAAGTATATGTATACCTTAATTACTTGATTTGCTAGCTTTATTTTTAAATAATATCTATAAAGGAAGAGAAAATCATCACACTCACATTACTTTTTGCTTTCTTTCCCACTTGTCCTTTCAATTTTATTATGTCCCTTCTACACATGTCTAGGGTTTATAATGTTAAATCCCATTTTCTGATCACAATTCCCACATCTGTCCTAGTCTTAGTCCTGTAGTTTGATGGGATGAATGCTCACCACAATCTGTTTTGTCATAGTTGTCCAGTTATTATAGTCTTGGTTGGTTAAAGATTGTTCTCTAGTGGTTTCTTAAAAAATGAGTCATGAGACCATTTTCCCTGAGTGCTTAACATTTCAACAACAATTATCTATTGCCTTTGTACTTGAACATTTGATCAGTCTAAAATTCTTGTGTGGGCCAGGTGCAGTGGCTCACATCTATAATCCCAGTATATTGGTAGGCTGACATGTGAGGATTACTTGAGGCCAGGAATTTGGGAACAGTCTGGGCAACATAGCAAGACCTCGTCTCTACAAAAAAAAAAAAAAAAAAAAAATGCTAGGTAGTGGCCTGTACCTGTAGTCCCATCTACTTGATAGACTGAGGTGGAAGGATGGCCTGAGCCCAGGAAGTTGAAACTGTGATCATGCCACTGTACTTTTCAGCCAGGGTGAAGAGTGAGACTTCGGCTCAAAAAAAAAAAAAAAACACCAAAAAAAAAAACAACCAAAAACCAAAAAACAACCCCCCCTCCCAAAAAAACTAGATAGATAGATAGATAGATAGATAGAATTCTTGTGTCACATTTTATTTTTACTCTGGGTGTGGGATTGAATATGACTGGGGAGAAGTATGAATTCAGTGACATTTCCCCCCCTTTTAAGTGTCTGAAGCTTTTTGTCTGGATGCTCAAATAACTCTTTTTGTTGTTGTTGTTGTTCATTTTTGTTGTTGTTGTTCTTTTAAAACAGTCTCATTCTGCCACTCAGGTTGTTGCCGCAGCCTCAACCTCCTGGGCTCAAGTGATCCTACGGCCTCAGCCTCCAGAGTAGCTAGGACTATAGGCGTGTGCCACCATGACTGGCTAATTTTTATTTTTATTTTTGTAGAGATGAGGTCTTGCTGTGTTACCTAGGCTGGTCTCAAACTCCTGGGCTTAAGCGGTCCTCTCACATCAGCCTCCCAAGTTCCTGGGATTATAGGTGTGACCACCGTGCCCAGCCTATTTTAAGCTTTTGGTATCCAGTAAGTGTTTACCAGGTTGTATGTTACTTTTGGTTCTTCTGCGTCATGCTTTCCTGGAACATTGCCTGCTCTTTTCATCTGCAGATTAAAATTTTTCTTGAATGTTTCTGAAATTTGTTATGTTTTTAGAAGTTTTCTTTTTACTGTTTTGCTTGTCTTCTTTAGAGACACCAATTATGAACATGTTATATTGCCTTTATTCACTTTTTTTTTTTTTTTTTTTGCGTTGGCGTCTCACTCCGTCGCCCAGACTGGAGTGCAGTGGCCGCTCCCGGTCACCGCAGCCTCGACCTGCTGGGCTCCGGCGATCCTTCCGCCTCAGCCTTCCGAGTAGCCGGAACTACAGGCGCGCGCTACCACGCCCTGCTAATTTTTTTGATTTATTGTAGAGATGAGGTTTCGCCTGCCCAGGCGGGTCTCGAACCCGCGGGCTCAGGCAATCCACTCACCTCAGCCTCCCAAGGCGCGGGATTACAGGCTGAGCCACTGAGCCCGGCACCTTTATTCACTTTTACATTTCATTTGATTTACTTTTCTCAATCTTGTCCTCCTTTTCTTTCACCATGGTTAGCAGTATCTAGTCTTCTTGCTGCTTCCAATGTGGTCTCTACATTTCTGTGACTATTTTGTGTTTTCTTTCATGAGAGATTCCATTATATCCCCTTCTGACGTCCTTGCTATCTTACTTGAGATTACTTGAGATTTCGAATCACTGCTTCAAGCTTTTGTTTATATAAAAGATTGCTTTATTAAGACCTCTACAGTTGTTCATGTCATATGTTTGGTCAAAATTTTAATCTTTATGGAAATTTTTTTGGAAGGGAAAGTGTTCTTAGTCTGCCAGTTCTGTTCTTTTCTTTTAAAATGAAATTTCTCCATAGGTTCTCCATAGGAACAGAGCTTGGTCTTAGTGGATTATGTCTAGTTTGCTTAAGTTCTTGATCCCACTGTGTGTGGGGGAGAGGGGGTTAGAGGGGAGAGAGAGAGGGAGGAGAGAAATAGAGAAAGAGAGGAGACAGACAGAAATTGAGAGAGAAGGAGGGGAGGAGAGAGAGAGAAGAGAGAGAGGAGAGGAAGAGAGAACAAGAGAGAGATAAGAGAGATTTTAATCTCTTCCCTAGCCAGCAGTGATTGATGCTGCCAGACAGCAATCAATGGACAGTATCTTGTAGTCTGTCTGCCCCACTCACTGACAGACACTTCCTGATTTTTCATTCAGTCCTGCCTTTTTTGAGCCAAATGGGATCAGGGAAGCTCTTGCTATCAGTATGCCTACTCTGTTCTGTCTGTTACAAAAAAAAAGGGATTTATTGCTTTTCTCTTTTATAATTTGCCACCCCCTAGAAAAATGGATGTGGCCAGCTTTGTCTGAGATCTGTAGCCATAGGCATGCTCTCTTGGCATCTTTGCCCACCACTCTTTGACCTCCCCTGAACTTGGCAGTCCTTTCTTGTATATGGTGGTTTAATGTGATGATGGGCTTCCAATTTTGTTAAAGATGGAGTCTGTCTCTGTTCCTAACTCTTACCATTTTTTTATGGTGCCCCAAAGGAGAAGGGAGCAAAGTTGTCTTTCCTGCGTATTTTAGATTAGATGTCTCCTTGATGCATTGGAATGAATTATGTTTGAATTAGTCATATAGACTAGACTTTCTTCCCCTAAGAGTTCTATTTTGTATCAGTGCATTATCTTTCATTCTTTTTTAAGGATTTGATATTATGCCTCCTAAGCTTATGAAAATGATGAAAAGTGTGCTTAAAAATCAAGAAAGAAAGTCTTCTGTTTTTTTCTAAATATAAGAAGACTTAAAGAAGAAGCTAATGTTTTATGAGGTATAAGTCCCCAAGCTTTTGATATGACATTGAGGACTGATAGCTTCTCAAGGCAAGAGTTAGTAAAATGGTTATTTGATTTATTTAACTCAATAGGAGGGTGGGTATAATGATACTCTCTAGAGCAAGGGTTAGCAAACTATGGCCCTCAGGCTAAATACTACTTGCCACTTGTTTTACAAATAAAGTTTCATTTGAACAAAGTCATTTACTTATACATTGTCTATGACCTCTTTCATGCTACAATGAAAGAGGTGAGTAGCTGAGACAGAAATTGTGTGGCCTGCAAATTCCAAGGTATTTATTCCTTTACAGAAAAAAAAATTGCTGACCCACTGCTTTAGGAAAACTGATTCTCTATCGTTTTATGATTATCTATTGCTGTTTTCCCCCATTATTTCACTCTAAGAATAAATCAGAAACTTCCATCTTCCATTTCTGTCCTCTTAGTACATAGTATTTGAAAGTTTGTCATGTAAACAGAACTTTTAAATCATTTTTTAGCCACAGACCTGACCCCATTTTTGTATACAATCAATTCACTTTTTAAAAGATGTCAGAAAATTAAATTTTTAAAGATTTAAAGGTAAAGAGCAAAGTTATTATATTTTTATTGTTGTCTTTAGTAATCCTTTTGATATTTAGAAGACTGTTAGGCAATATATTGATCTTTTGTGACTGTAAAACTGCCCCCAAATTTTGTTAGTGTCTATATTGGGGGTGATCATCATTGATCACTTTTAGAGTCATTTGCAACTGACCCTAGTTGCCAAGGACCACTGTGGAATATAAAACAACTTTATTCACCCAACTACTTTTTTTCCATTTTGCTTTATGCTTCTATTTCCAGACATGTTTTTTTTTTATTGTAATCAGAAACTATAATAATTATATCCTAATTGTATGTGCTGTTCCAAAATAAAAATAAAGCCACTGAAAGAGGCAGCATTCTTGCTTGGGAAAGCAGTAATGGAACCAATAGGAAGAGCACTCAAAACATGCAGTAAGGTTGATCGCTGTGTTTGATTTTGTTGACCATGTGCTTCTGTTATTTTTCTCAATAAATCCTTGATCTTTTTATTTAAAGATTGACTAAATAAAGATTATTGTTGAAGTGTGCCCTATTTTTTCTTTTGTGTGAATAGGGCTGGCTAATTTAAATTTAATTTGTCTTAGATTTTAACTGTTGTTCCTCCCAATCTTTTCCAAATCCCGTCTGCTCTGGAGCCCAGATGAGAATAGGGGGATGAGGGCAGAGGCTGTGTACACAGTAGATATTCAGTCAGTATGCTATTACTAACAATACGCCAGCTCCTCTTGCAGCGTCTGACAATGAGTTGCCTTTTAAATGAGAACACACTCGATCTGACTTCCATTCAGCTTGAAATCCGTCGATACCCAGATATGTTTTTACTGTTGCAGTTAGATTTGACTGCTGGAGTTTGAGCATCCTTCTTACTTCAATGACACTTATTTTAGTGATACCCACTGTGTCAGGATCACAGCTCCAGGTTGTTGAAAACTGTGTCACAGTCAGTGCTTTCTTAGGCATCCCGCTGTACACCACAGGGATATTGTTGCTGAAGAAGATGTATGTCTATCCAGCAGCTCAGTCACCACCTACCTTTTGCTTTCCCACTGCAGAAAATCATGCAAAATTGGAAAGACCTAAAAAGTCCTCTGGTGTTATCTAATTCTGAATGGGCATGCATATTCTATTGTAGTATGTTTTCCCACACTGATATTGTTGTATGTTTGCCAACACTGATAAGGGTTATATACCCTTAGTACATTACAGAATTTATAGCAGTTGGTTTTCTATGAAACTTACATTTGTGTTCTAGAGTCAAGAAAGAAGAGGAGATGAATGAGTACATACTGAACTATATTCAAAGCATTATGCTTTGCATACACATGTTATATACTCCTGGCAACAACTCTGCAAGAGGTGAAATAGAATCTGTGACACATATGCCCCTCTGAGAAGTCAAGAAATGGGTCAGTGCTGGGTGCTGGCATCTCAGTGCCTATGTCTGTATCCCTTCCTTCCCTATTGCATCACTTTTTCTTCACTATATATTTTAAATTTTCTGGTGTTTTGGTTTTAAAAATGTAAATGGCCTAATGATTACTATTTGTTTGGTTATGGATATTTTAGATGTGTTTTAACTTGTTATTGTATTGCTATTTAATATATTGCAGCAAAATGCACATATTGCCAGTGTACAATTCAAATAATTTTTCTAAACGGAACATACTCATGTTATTAGCACCCAAACTGAGAAACAGAAAAACACCAGCATCCCCAAAAGCCCTCTTTCTTTCTTCTTTTAGTCATTCTCCTTCATAATCCAAGAATAATTACTATCCTGACTTTTCTTTCTTAAAAAATTTTTGTTTTAAATTTTAAAGATGCGGGGTACAATTCAGGGTTAAGTTTTCAAATGTTCTTTATGCAAGTACCCTTGTTGATGAGGTGTGACCCCCGCCTACCCCAGCAGAATCCCACTACTGCCAATTCTGCCTCCCCCCCAGCAATTTCCCACTACTGACAATCTTTTTCTTAAAGTATTATGATAATTGTTCAAGGTCCACTTATGAGTGAGAACATGTGATACTCAGTTCTTTGTTTCTGTGATAGATCACTCAGTATTATAGATTCTAAGTCCATCCACATTGTGAAGTCCATACTTTTGTCCCTCTTCATGGCTGTGTAATATTCCATTGTGTATATGTATCACATTTAAAAAAATCCAGTCCTCTTTCTATGGGTAGCATGTTTGGTTCCACGTTTTTGCTACTGTGAACAACGCTGCAATAAACATGCATGTGTAGATAGATATCTTTTTCATGGAGTGATTTGGATTCCTCCAGGTATATTCCCAGTAGGGGGATTGCAGGGTCATATAGAAGGTCAATTTTTAGACCTTTTAGAAATCACCAAACTGTTTTCCACGGAGGTTGTACTAGTTTACACTCCCACCAACAATGTGGACGTGCTCCCTTCCCCCCCCTCCCCTATCGTCTCCAGCATCTGTTGTTTTATAAGTTATCGATGTTGGCATCCTGACTGGACTTAGGTAGTATCTCAGTGTGGTTTTAATTTGTATTTCTTTGATGACTAGTGATGCAACAAGGGTACTTGCTTAATGAACATTTTTTCATGTATCTGTTGGCTCATCGAATGTCTTCTTTTGGGAAATGACTTCATATCTTTTGCCCACTTTGTGATGGGGCTGTTTTTTTTTTTCTTTTTGACACGTTTGAGTTCCTTGTAGATCCTAGATGTTAATCCTTTGTCACACGTACAGTTGGCAAATATTTTTTCCCAGCCCGTGGGCTGTCTTCCTGCTTCCTTTATGGTTTCTTTGGCTTTATAGAAGCTTGTCAGTTTGATGAAGTCCCACTTGTCTATCTTGTCTCTTATGGCATGGGCACTTGGGGTTTTGATAAGGAATTGGTTGCCAGTTCCATTTTCCATGAGGGTGTCTCCTGCATTTTCTAAAGTTCCTATAGTTTGAGGTTTTACATGTAGGTCTTTGATCCATTTAGAGTTAACTTTTGTGTTTGGTGACAGGTAGAGGTCTTGTTTTAATCTTCTGCATGTGGTCAGCTAGTTTTCCCAGCATCATTTATTGAATAGGTAGGTTCTCCTCTCCCCAGTGGTTGGTGGTAGAGGCTTTGCTGAAGATGAGTTGGTTGAAAAATTGAGGTTTTGCTTCTGGAGTCTCTATCCTGTTCCATTGGTCTATATACCTGTTTTTGTACCAATACCAAGTTGTTTTGATTATTGTAACTTTATAATAAAGTTTAAAGTCTGGGAGTGCGATATCTCTCACTTTGTTTTTTTGCTGAGGATTGTTTTGGCGATTTGTGGTTGTTTATGTTTCCACATTAATTCCTGTATTATAATTTCCGGGTCTGAGAATAATGCTGCTGATGATTTAATGGGTATTGCCTTGGGTAGGATAGACATCTTAACAGTGTTGACTCTTTCAATCCATGAGCATGGAATACTTTTCCATATGTTTGTGTCATCTTTGATTTCTTTGAGCAGTGTTTTGTAGTTTTCATTGTAAAGGTCTTTTACATCTCTGGTTAGGAAGATGTCAAGGTATTTCATTTTTTTTTTTTTGGCTATTGTGAAAGGGACTGTGCTTTTTATTTGTGTTTCTGTTTGTTTATTGTTGGTGTATAGAAATGAGACTGTCTTTTGCACATTTATTTTATACCCTGAGACTTTGCCAAAGTCCTTTATCAGTGCAAGGAGGTTTTAGACAGATTCTCTTGGGTTTTTGAGGTATACAATCAAGTCGTCTGCAAAGAGGGATGGCTAAACTTGCTCTTTTCCTATTTGGATACTTTTGATCTTTTTCTCTTGTCTGATTGCTCTAACTAGGACTTCCAATACTTTGCTGAACAGGAATGGTGAGAGTGGGCCCTTGTCTTGCTCTGGTTTTCAGGGGAAATGGGTCCAATTTCTGTCTGTTTAGCAGTATGTTGACTGTGGATTTCTCATAGATGTCTCTTACTATTTTGAGGTATGTTCCATCTATACCTAGATGTTCGAGGGCTTTTATCAAGAAGGGATGCTGGATCTTATCAAAATTTTTTTCTGTTTCTTAATGATAGAATCATGTGGTTTTTGTCTTTACATTTGTTGATGTATTTAATTCTGTTTATGGTCTTGCAGATGTTGAACCACCCCTGCATCCCAGGGATGAAGCCTATTTGGTCATGGTGGATGATTTTTGAGATGTGTTGTTGGATCCAGTGTGCTAGATTTTGTTGAGAACTTTGGCATTTATGTTCATCAAGGATATTGGCCCATAGTTCTCTTTCTTTGTTGGGTCTTTACCCAGTTTGTACCCATCAATGTGATGTTAGCTTCATAAAATGATGTAGGGAGAGTTTCATCTTTCTCGATGGAATACTTTCAATAGGATTGGTATCAGCTCCTCCTTTTATGTTTTGTAGAATTCTGCTGGAAAACCATCTGGTTCAGGGCTTTTTTTTAATAGGTAGTTTTCTTTTGACATAGTCCATTTCCCGGGTTGTTATTGGTCTATTTAGGGTCTCGATTTCTGGGAAGGTTGTGGGTTGTCAGAAAGTCTTCCATTTCATTTAGGTTTTTGAGTTTATTTCTATACAGGTGTACATAGTAATCTCTGATAATCTTTTGCATTTCTTTGGGTCAGTTGTGATGTGATCTTTTGCATTTCTGATTGTGTTTATTTGGGCTTTTTCTCTCTTTCTTGGTCAGTCTAGCTAGGGGTCCATCAGTCTTGTTTATTCTTTCAAAAAACCAGCTTTTGCTTTCATTGATTTTTTTTTGTATTATATTTTTGTCTTCTATGTCCCAAGTTTGAGCTTTTATTTTGATGATCTGGATTCTTCTGCAGAAGTTAGGTTTTTAGTGGTCTTACTTTTCTAGCTTCCTTGCTTTTCCAGCTTCCTTTTGTTAGACTGTTAACTTGTGATATTTCTGTTTTCTTCATGTGTGCATGTTGAGCTATAAATTCCCCTCTTATTACTGTTTTCATGGCATCCCAGAGATTTTGGTAAGATGTTTCTTCATTTTCCTTTGTTTCCAGGTATCTTTTAATCTCTGTTTTGATTTCCGTGTTGACACAGGAATTGTTTAGCATCATGGTGTTTAGTGTCCATGTCTTTGTGGATTTGAGGGGAAATTTGTTGGTGTTGGTATTTATTTTTATTCCACTGTGGTCTGAGAAGGTGCATGGCAGAATTTCAATCTTATGGATTTTGTTTATGCTTGATTTATGGCCGAGGATGTGGTTGATCTTAGAGTTCATTTCATGTGGTGATGAGTAGACTGTATATTCCGTGGTTGTTGGGTAGAGTGTTCTGTAGATGTCAATTAAGTCCATTTGGTCAAGCATCACATTGAGGTTCCAGATTTCCTGGTTAACTTTTTGTCTTGATGATCCAACTAGGGTTGTTAGTGGGGTGTTTAAGTCCCCAGCTATGATAGTGTGAGTCAATATCTTATTTTAGTTTACCTAGAAGGCTGCTTTATGAAGTCGGTGCTCTTATGTTGGGTGCATATATGTTTAGGATGG
>CAUYQG010146758.1:0-25881 GCA_963574415.1 Tarsius wallacei | reverse complement strand
TAGTGGGAAACTCTTGGGGGGTGGGGGCAGGGTTGGCAGTTGAGGGAAACTGCTAGGGGAGGGAGGGGCACACCTCATCAACAAGGGTACCTGCATGATCAATGTTCGTATACCTAACCCTGAATTGTACTCCACATCTTTATAATAAAAATAAAAGCCGGGTTCGGTGGCTCAGCCTGTAATCCCGTGCCTTGGGAGGCTGAGGTGAGTGGATTGCCTGAGCCCGCGGGTTCGAGACCCGCCCGGGCAACTTGACAAGACCTCATCTCTACAATAAATCAAAAATCAACCGGGTGTGGTAGCGCACGCCTGTAGTTCCAGCTCCTTGGAAGGCTGAGACAGAAGGATCGCCGGCGCCCAGCAGGTCGAGGCTGCGGTGGCTGGGCGACAAAGCGAGACTCCAACTCAAAAAATAAAAATAAAAATAATAAAATTAAATTAAATTAAAATTAAAAAACCTAAAAGGTGACCCATGTAGACTCACCTTGGGAACAACACTGCAGGGCAAAGCCTGAGGCAGGGCAGAAGACCAGCTCGCTAGTGTCGTTTAAGTGAGAGAACAGTAGATGAAGTCAGAGATGAGGCACCTTGCAGGCCAGTGTGAGATGCCGTTGGAGAGTTCTGTCCTATAAATGATATGATCTGGCTTGCTTGAAAAGTTTCATTCTCGAAGGTCTGCCGTGAGTAGTGTGAAGGGGGCAAAGAAAGAGGAAGGAAACCCGTCAACAGGCCAGCGCAATAATTCTTGACAAGAGGCCTGGACCTTGGTGGAAGCAATGGCGGTAGGAAGAAATAGCTAGATTTTTGGATATGTTTTGAAGGTAGCTCTGACAGAACATGCTAAAATATGAAATGTGTTTGTGAGGGAAAGAAAGTCACTGTTGATGATGACTGTGATTTACTAGTCTTCACATCAAAGCCTCACCCTTCCTCTCTCTGCATGCTCTAGTATGGTGAAAAGTCCCCAGGATAGAGAATGGAAGATCCAAGTTCAGTTCACATCGCTGCCACTTAGTGGAGTTACACTAAAATATAAGTCATATAAACTAGCTTTATCTCCACTTCTTCTTCCATATAATGAGGAGAATGCCTACTTCCCAGGGCTGTTATGAAGTTCAATTGTACTGTAACATGCCAGTAAAGCATAATGTGGTTTATGAATTCACTACTCCGGCAGACTACTCTACTAACTATCAACTGTTAATGATAGATTAAGTATTCTTCAAGTTTCCTACCTCTTTGTCTTTGCTTTTGTATGTAGTAGCCCTTTCCTCCTCACCATCTCTGTCCATCAAATGCTATCCATCCTTCAGGGACGATACCACAGTCCAAGTCATTCTCCCCACAGTGAAACAGTCTCTGAAGGGATCTATTCTTTTTCTTAAAACTGTTTTCCCAAAGTATTGCATATTGAAATTATGTCTTACATACTTTATTTTTTTTATTCGCCACCAAGGGCATCCTGAACCACGAAGTACTTGAATTGCTTAATATGAGGCAAAGACATTGTTTAGGGGCCTGTTAATCCACAAATGTATATTTTGGTTCCTTTGTGAGAGTACAGTTGTTTCATTTTATGCAAGTTTGGACTGTAAACTTTATATAGTATGATATAAAAAATGGATAAAATCAGAATTGTACCTTTCATATGATATGATATATAAAATAGCTATTCAAGTATGTAAATAGATAACATCTCACTTTATGAACAAAGTAACCACCGTATAGAAATTATGCTGGACATATATTTTGATTAGGGAGTTAGACTTTTGTTATTGGAGTTTAAAATTATGAAAACTTTCAAGAATTTCTCACTTAAATAAAAATGATTACCTTATATTCTAAAAACCGATTGATAAAGGCCCATAGTGCTAAGGAGCTAAAAAATTCTGGAGGCAAACTTGAAAAGAGATCCAGTACTAGTAGGGAATATTCAAAATCTAAAGAGATTGCCTCTAGAATAATTGATGTCTACAGCAAGAGAGAAAAATGAGTTTCTCAAACCTGTCAGAACATATTACACTGCTTTGGGTGTTGAAGGAGGTGGCTGCAAGGATTATTTTCATCAGAAGTCAATAAACATCTGAAATTCATATTTTAAAAATGTTCTTTCTAGATATCAGAAAAACCTAAGAGTGTCATCTGCAAAGAGAATTCAAATGACCACCAGTAGAACAGATGGTGGTCATACTCAAATCTTCTTTCTCTTTATTCCTTATGTTTCATCAATCACTAAATTGATTTATTCTGTCCCCTTGATCTAGAATCTATTTTCTTTCCTCTGTGTGGTCCCAAATCCAGCCCCCATTACGTCTCACCTGGATAACTACAATATGGCCTCCTAAGTGGATTTCCCATTTCTATATTCTACCCACTTCAGCTATAATGATTCCTCTAACACACATGCTGTTTTGTCCATCCCTGTAAAGCCCCTAAGAAGTAAAGTCTAAATTCCTTAAAATGATGGAGAAGTCTCTTGTGATACACCTCTTGTCTAACTCTCCCGTCTTAGAAACTCTTTCCACAGGCCTCACCAGTTCTACATACACACTCCCTTGTGTCCCTCCAAGCATTCAAGATAAACTGAAGCATTTGAAGCTTCTGAATGCGTCCTGATGTGCAAGAGAAAAAACATACTCATATAGTCTTTTATTTTATTTATTTTTATTTTATTTTTTTGAGTTGGAGTCTCACTCTGTTGCCCAGGCTGGCGTGCAGTAGCATGCTCATGGCCACGACAGCCTGAACCTGCTAGGCTCAAGCATTCCTTCCGCCTCAACCTTCCAAGTAGCCAGAACTACAAGCGTGTGCTACCATGCCCCACTCATTTTTTAAATTTATTTATTGTAGAGATGAGGTGTCGCCAAGTTGCCCGGACTGGTCTCGAACCCGTGGGCTCAGGCAATCCACTCACCTCAGCCTCCCAAAGTGCTGGGATTACAGATTGAACCACCGAACCCAGCCTCATATAGTCTTTTAAAGATAGTTTCCTGTCGGGCTCGGTGGCTCAGCCTGTAATCCCGCGCTTTGGGAGGCTGAGGTGAGTGGATTGCTTGAGCCCGCGGGTTCGAGACCCGCCTGGGCAAATTGGCGAGACCTCATCTCTACAATAAATCAAAAAAATTAGCCGGGTGTGGTAGTACGCGCCTGTAGTTCCAGCTACTTGGAAGGCTGAGGTGGAAGGATCACCAGAGCCCAGCAGGTCGAGGCTGCAGCGGCCGGAAGCTGCCACTGCACTCCAGTCTGGGTGACAGAGTGAGACTCCAACTCAAAAAAAAAAGACAGTTTCCTGAAGCTTCCACACAACTATTCTGCTTTATAATCAACTGCCCAGAACTTAGTCACAGAGTCATATCTAGCTGAAAGAGAGGTGAGAAAATGTATTTATTCTGGCTGTCCATATGTCCAGGTTAAAATTCCATTGCTTTGGTTGAAAGGAAGAACTGATGGAGAGAACTCTCAACTTGCTAATTGTAACTCAAGACTTTAATTTGGAAGATTTAAAGTATCAAATTCCCTTGTAAGGTGTCATCTGGGCTAGGTATGAACACTGAGGGTTTCAGAAGACAATAAATGTTATTAAAAAATACAAGAGGCCTTAGGGAAAATCAAGCACCCAAAATGACCACCTTTAAAAATGGTCTTTCTCTACTTGGATGGATTTAGAATCTATAATACTCAGTGATCTATCGCAAAAACAAAGATCTGAGTACCACGTGTGTTCACTTATAAGCGGACCCTGAACATTTATCATAATACTATAAGAAAGAGATTGGCAGTAGTGGAACACTGCCTGGTGGGCACATAGCGTCAATAAGGGTACCTGATCTCAAACCAGGTGAAGTGGGGACCAAAGGGAGGCCCAAACTGTACCTGTACAATCACCATATATGTACCTAACCCTGAATTGTACTCCACACCTTTACAATTTTAAAAATGAAAAAAAAATGGCCATTCTCAATCCATCTTTGAAGATTGATTTTCTGCTTTTACTCCTAAGTGTAGAAAAGGGAAAACTCAAGACATTCCATCTTATCTATTTACATGTATCGCTTCAAGCTTCAAAAGTGGGAAAAGCTTTGCCTATTTTCAGTATGCTCTTTCTGAACAGTGGCATAATTAAATGCTATAGTCACAGCTTCAGATAATTTCAACCAAGCTACCATGTTGGTTACTCTTTCTGTGTGCTGAGACCTTGGGGTCCAGACAATGGCCTTTGAAAATGTTATTTCAGTACTAAGCTATTTGGAAAGAGTCCAAACTAAATGGTTATTAAATCTGCTCCACAGTTCCAGCATGGTGGCATTAAATGCAGTGAGGATTACAGAATCATATTCCTCTGTGTGACTCAAGCCAACACACGGCATGAGGTAGACTTCCAGACACGCACACCTTTCTCCTCAAATCCATTTGTTTTGGACACTGGCGATTTCACCAGACCAGAGATGGTGTAGTAGCAGGTACCTCCATAGCAACTTACAGATTAATGAGTGAGGTTTTAATTTAACTACAAGCTACTGCTATGTCCCCGTATCACTTTCCCTTTTCAAGCCTAACAACCCTCTCCCCAATGGGACAGACCTGGTGCTCTCCTTCCCAAACCAGTTTCTGTAATCTAGATGTTTCTTTATTCCGTATTCCTTAGAATGGCTTGCCATGCATCTCATTACTTCATGACCCTGATGATAGTCCTTGATCGTTTCTACGTTCTTAGCTCTTCTCATTTTCTCCTGTTTCTCACTCATCTGAAATATGACATCTGTATCCAGCATTCCATTGACTCTGTTCATGTGACGTTCTCACTGAAAAGCGCAATAGACACTTTTTAGTTCTCACCCAAGTGAAGTTTTTAAATGGCGTACAAATAACTCCCTTCTTTTAGAAATTATCTCCTCCCTGGCATGAATGTCTTCTGCCGCCCTTTCTGCTACTCTGTGTACAGACAGTTAAATATTTATTGTAAAAGAGAACATCAAATAAAAAAGCCAAGCTTGTGTTGCGAGCAGCGACCTCTCTCAGGTGGCATTCACCCAAAGCAGGTCATTATCTACGGATGACGTAAAAGATGTTGATGTGTAAGGATTCGGTAGTGCAGGATTGATGCTGTTTAACGTAATTTGTAATATCTTTATGTGAAATAGTAACAAAAGTATTTTATGTGTAATTGATTATTCTTTAATAACTATTAAAGAGCCTTTAATTACTCACTGTAATAAAAGAAATGAAATAAGACAGAACCCTAGGACACAATCTTTGTTGAATGGCAAAGAAACTTGGTCACCTAAAAAGCCCTATTAATCATAGTCAGAAATAAATGGCATCTGCCCAAGGTATGCTCTCCCTAGTAATCTAAAAAATTATTGTGATTACTTTGAAGTTATTTATAAATGTTGTGTATTTTGCATAATAAATAATTTACCTAATTCTCTGTTTTGCTAGATAGTAAATTTCTTGTAAAGATAAGAATCACAATTTGGTTTATCTCGATATAACCTTTAAGAATCTTGGATGTACTAGGTTTTCAGTAAATCATATTGAATTAAAATGTTAGCTTTTTAGAGTAGAAGCAAGACTTAAAATATCCTTTACAGTAGTGAATTTCCTGTTAGTCATGTGATATTCACCCATAACTGCAGTATTCATTTCTTGGCCAACAATATTGTATTACAGATTTTCCAATAACTAAGAGATACAAATTATAACCAGGTATAGAAATTGTATGACTTGACTTGTAATTTTCTAGTTTATATAACAATCAAGTTACATAATCATAGATTCAATAATGGTATTTTCTCCTAGAAACATATTTCCAACTATCTTGGCAAATAAAAATACACATCTTAGTAGCAATGAATAATAAGAAAGCATATTAAAATCAAACACAGCTTATAAAAGAATACAAGTTTTCAGACAGGCTTTATTACTGCGTGTCCCTTGCACGGCCTTGAAAAGATGTCATTTATCTCTGACTATGATTAACAGGGCTTTTTAGGTGACCAACTTTCTTTGCCATTCAACAAAGATTGTGTCCTAGGGTTCTGTCTTATTTCAATTCTAATCACTTGTAAATCGGGGGAAAAAAACAGATAATGGAATGTTATATTTGAATTGCAGTTTTGTTTTTGGTGTGAATTTTTCAATTTTGCAGTGTAACTGGGAACATATACAAATTTCATCAGAGAGTGTATGGCTCTACATTCTGTAAAAGTCATGTCAGCAGGAGAATAGCATCATGGATGACTAGTACTGACATGAGACCTGACAGCCACGTGATGCCCAAAAAAAGCAGCAACATTTAGAGAATTGTGCCAAGCTGTGAATTGATCCCAGGGAGCAGAAAGAATACCTCTGTGCATGCGGCTGGTATTTATTATCTTTTACAACACTCAATCAAACAAACACAAAGTCTTAGAATTATTTTGGTGTGATGATACACAAAAAGAAAAAAAAATGAAAAGAAAAACGTCAATTGGTATTTTTAAAAGCTTCATTTTAAGTCAAAAAACACGTTAGTAGGTGTCAAAAAAAAAAAAAAAAGAATAAAAGGAACATTGCCTCTGTTACCATGAGAGAGCAAGCCCCGGTACCAGAATAAATGAGGCATGAACAAAGATATTCAGGAAGGTTTTATATCATCATGTTACATATGCGAACGGGAAACAAGAAAAAGAGTCCTGAGTGGGGGAAAATCTAGGTAAGATTTGAAAAGATAGTTACTGGCATGCATTACAAAAGGAAAGACTAAATAGAGCAATAGGTATTCCAGAATAATTATATGGTAATTAACATGCCCTCTTTCTTCCTCTTTGGGGGATTTTTTTTTTATTTTTTTCATTTAAATAAAAATGAATCCCGACTGCCACAGTAATTCATTTGGCAGGATATCAGGTAATTTATATTTCAAATATGATCTCATCATCAGTTCCATCTGTTGATATTAAATGAGCAATCAGCAATGTTTGAAACTTCGACATAGAAAACATACCTAAAAAATTAAAAATTCCTGAATCCGTGAGCCTTCGTACCAATCAGAAAACTGAATAAATAGACTCTTAGCATACAAATACTGTGTATTTATTTTAAATCCTCACTTTTAATCCACTCAACTCTCCACCCTAGTTCCAGGACCAAGGCAAGAAGAAATGATAGGCATCTGCTAAAGAATAAACTCAAATAAGTATTAGACTTTCTTAAAGAGGACTAGAATATTTTTTTATTTTGTTTATGCTAAGTCATAAAGTGAAGAAGAAAAAAAAAAAAAAGCTGACTAACACGTTCTGATCCTAACCAGTCCTTCTTTAATGGATATTTTTTAAATCTTTTTTCTTTTCTTCTTTCACATTACAATTAAAAACCAAGTGATGGAAAAAACAGGAAGATTTTAAAGCCATGTTGACATGAGGATACACTCCAAATGCTTGGATTACAAGTTCATAACTCCTTCCTTGATGTAGGTACTTGGACCAGATGACTTTCCATGCAAAGAGATCTAGATCAGAGACAGGGTGGAGACCATCGATCCCATGGAATGGATTTTTCATCCCCATTATAAGGATGAAAAACACACCCACCCTTATAGACACCCCTACCTCCAGCAATCTTGCATACTCCTTCCCAACCTTCAAAACCCAATTCAAGTTGTTTCTCCTCTAATATATTTTCTTGTTCTGTCCAGGTAGATTTGACCAAGCCTTCTCTTGGGCCAACACTTCGTTTTCAGTACTGCTGTCATTACCCTTTTTGAAACTATGTTATTTGCATTTGTTTATTCTACCAGATTGAATATGAGTACTCAGTGCCTCATCTAGTGGTCATTCAATTCATCCTCAATCTAACCCATCTCCCCACCAAAAGAGGAAGAGTTAAATAATGCATCTCCAGTCTGGACCCATGCATGTCACTGAATGGGGCACTGATAATAAGGGGTCAGTAAATACTGCTGTACTGTTTCTTTTACATCTTCTCTTCCATAGTTGAACCAAAAATGTCCTTAAACCTTGCTCAAGGGGAGTGTCAAATGGCTATTCAAAATGAGTTCTGTTTAGAGAGTAAAATAACAAAAAGGATTTATGAAATTATTGACTACAGGTGGTTACAGATTTGGTTATTTGCATATTTCATTAAAAATATGTCTAAAGCAATGCAATATTCGATAGTAAAGAGATTTCGAGAGCTTACACAGTGTATGGTGTTGTTATTGCATTCAATCAATATTTTAAGAGATTTTGTTGCCCTGAGTAAAAAAAAAAAAAGGCAAGAACAAATGATTCAGATTTAAGTTTCTAAGTATTCAGTATATTTTGGAACATAAAAGTATAAAAGTGTTGATGTGGTCTCAGTGCCTGCATAAGTCATTAAAGGAGAGTGAAAGCATGGTTTTAATAACTCTTGTTTTTCTCCAATAGGTTACTCAATACTCCAAGCTATTATGGAAAAAGCAGGACAAAATGGTTGGCATGTCAGCGCTATATGTGTGGAAAATTTTAATGATGTCAGCTATAGGCAACTTCTAGAAGAACTTGATAGAAGACAAGAAAAGAAATTTGTAATAGACTGTGAGATAGAGAGACTTCAAAACATACTAGAACAGGTAAGTTTTAGATTTTATATTATTAGCCTAGACCTTATACAAAAAAAGATTGAACTTCTATTGACTTGTCCCCATCAGTGTCTTCTCTCAACCTTTTAGTTTGTAGAATGAAGTTTGGGAGTTTTCAGTCCATGGTTTATCTCTGGGACCAATCCATAATCTATTATCACCAAAAGCCTTTTTTGTTCTTAGGTGTCAATGTATGTAGGAGACTATATTTGTCACACATTCTTAAGACTTGAGCTATCAAAGGATCTTTTGTTTATTTTCAGAGCTCTTGGCCTCCAATTTTCAAAAGTATTAGTTTTCAGGATGACTGCTATCTAAAATATTACAAAGATTTTAAATTTGTGGTGTGCTTTTTTAACTTTTAGAGAAGTAGCTACATGAGAAATAATGGCATAAATTAGTAAAGCAATCAAATATAAGAAAATTAAGTAGATTATTGTATATAGTATATTTTCTGCTAGATTTTACCACCAGAGTTAAGATGATTTTCAACTCTCCTCGAAAAGGAAAAATTCTTGAGTAAAGCTTTTAATAAATATTTGTTGATTTGATTTGAAGCAGCCAGGTAAAGATAAAACTGAGTTTTGTCACTGTGTTAAATGATAGGTATATATCATCAGATAATGGATAACATTTGCCTTCTCCCAACCTTGCACATCACAATAAAGCTTTGAAAGGCTGTTTGGCCAAAATTACAGGGAATGAATGCCATCTAGTGGTTTTAGAACTGCTTGCTTGCATTTATCTACAAGACAAGAGCTACGTAATTCTTTATTGGTTAGCTCATTACATGTTGTTTAACTGCATAATCATATAGTTTAATTCGTAGTAGTAAACTTACCAATTTAGAAGTTGAATTATAAAAATAACTTTATTATTCAACTACAAAAATCAAAACCAAAACATATTTCAGAGATTCAGCCTTATGATCTAAAAGCATGGGACTAAATATCTTAAGTTTCTTTCTTCAGTTGTATTAGCATTAGAAAAAGTTAAAAATAGAAAAAAAAGCTTCATATCTAAAGTGTAGCGAAGAGAAAATGACAATAGTCTGTAAGAGAAAATGACAGACTATTTACCTCCTGTTTCTTGCTATTCCTTTGTAGAAGAAAAAGCCAACAATAAAACCAAAACACTTGACTGAAGAAATATGAATATGTTATTTGGGGAAATGCTGATTTAAAGCCCATACATCTTTTGGGTTTATTCCTGAGAGAGTCCAAAACTCGTCATTCAAGATCCATGAAACTTTTAGATGGTTATGTATGGAATCCAAGAAAAAACTTTCTTAAGCAATGCAGTCACTTTACCTCCATCTCCCATTCCCCTCCCTCTCAATCCTGCCCCTGTGCTGACAGTTTGAGCTGTTTGACCTGAACAACTGGAGCTTTGTAAATAACTCAGGATGAATCCCATAGAGCAGTCAATTCTAAGAACCGTCTGGATTGCCAAGATCCTGTCAGAGAGTGAGTAAGGCTCAGAAAGACCCTCCACTTAGCACCTGTGCTTAAAAGAGCGCATCTAGAAGAGGCAATTGAGTGCTTGAAGTACACTGACCCATTTCAGAGGCTTAGCTGGTTTCTAAGAAAATCGGCACACCCGGGTGCTTTGGATAAACTCTTTGAATAAGCCTTAAATGAGTTCCTGCCAGAAGAACTGGACATATTATTTTTTGCCAGTTCAAATAAACTGGGAAACTTGAGTGTCTACCTATTCCTCTTGCTAGATTCTAAAAGGTTTCTTTTCTATCATGGCTACATAGTAGTAATGAGAATAGTCATAGACCTCTGTCCCTTTAAAATGCCTCTCAGGTATAAATCTCATAAACTGTAGCAAAGTCTTCTGTATTGTGAGAAAATAACGGACTCTTAAATGTCTTGTAAAATTTTCTCCCAAGAAAAGCTGTTTTTTGACTCTAAATGTGATTTTTTTTTTTACTCTCTGTATTTTAATTCCTTGTAGCTCTAAGCAAAATTGCTTTTCGTGTTTTCTTGGTTTTACTCCTGACTCATCCAAAGACAAGAGCTAATTCAAACTTTGTCAAGAATTCGTGCATGTACCTCAATACCCCTGTGTTTCAACATCTTATTTCATAAATTAAGAAAGTATTAGAAAACAATTTTAGAGAATCAACCAAAGTATTTTTTTAACCAAAGTGTTTTTAAAAAGGTAAAAAGTGAAATGCTAAATAATCTCGACCAGATAAATTCCCTTGAAAATGTAGTCTCCAGAAGATGCTGCCGTTAATACAATGAAGACAAGGGGATGCATTGGTAAATTTCCAGAAGGATGCACACTTCATATTATGGCAGCATGTTGTCAATAATGACTTTATTGACATTTTAATATGTATCAATTTACAAAAACATAATGGAAATAGCTCACACAATATTCTCTCAAAATATGTTAATGGATGACTGTACTTTGGAAAAAGCATTTCATCTTCTGAATGTTTTTCAAATTATTTTTCTATCATGAACTAATTGGTACTTATAAATGTATTGCTAATTAAAATAGCAATTAGCTACATACTCATTCAAATATTTCAAAGCACGAGCTGCAGATCAAGTATTTGAAAATGTAGTTTAAGGTACACCATAAGAAAAAAATGAAAGAATATATGTAGAAATCACTGGCTGGGCTGTTTAAGGCAACAGAAACATAACAAAACTACAAAGCAGGGTTATTGTCACTTTGTATCAACTTCAATCAGACAAATTGTATTATTGGCTCTCTAAATCCTATGAACAATTGTTCCCTTCATATGCAGAAAAAAGTTTGAAAAGTATTTTTTAAGTGTTTGCTGAATTTGTGATTAATTATTGATAGAATATTTTTACTTAATATTAGAAATTTGACTGAAAGATATTATAAATATTATTTTGGACACTGCCTTTATTCCTCTCACCTAATTTTCTTCCTGTAAATACTGTTTTGAAGAACAGCTTACAATAGCTTACTATCTCTGGAATCAAATGAACAGTTCTCCTTATCTAAATAAGCGGATTATAGTGGGGACCTTTTATATATTATTGTATTTATACATCTATTGATTAATTTTAAATTCTGAATTCATTGCAAAGAGTCTCTAGGGATTCTACCTCATATCTTAACAAGTGAACATTGAAATACTAGACTTTGATTAACATGTTTAACCCAGTAGCAAAAAAGAAACGAGAAACCTGATCTTAACCATCTTTCGGGCATCAAAAACTACTTGAGCAAAACAGTTAAGGTTCACCACGAAAACACTTAAGGTTCTGCAACTAGACTCGTGTGTTCCTATTACCAGTGAAACCTTCTTCTTACAAACACGCAACTCTGGTCCTCTGAAACAGAATTGTTACATCGGCAGTGGAATGCTTTTACTCTATTCTCTCTCTTCCTTGGTCAGTGGACTTATATCCCTCAAATTATTACAATTCAAAAGAAAAGTGTTTTCACTCTCTGAGAGATGAGTAAGAAATCTTCAATTATTTATTTTTAAAAGTAAATGGAATCTCTTACCACCTGTGATTCTCCTCCTTCTCCCTGAGATGGTCTTGAAAAAACTCTTCTCGCTCTAAAAGTCAATAATGCTATTTCTAGTGAAGTCTTTCTGATACTGTGTTTGATTCTAGAGCAGTATGTAATTTTACACATGGAGTATACTTTGAAAAGAAACATAAAATAAAACTTTAGACAGGTGACCTTTTATGTTTATTTATTCATTCTACAAATACTTGCTGAGAGAGACAGTCACTATGCTGTGATAAAGATAATGTGCTAAGCAAAACATATACATTTTCTGCTATAGTTAGTAACTCTTATCAGGTTATCCAAGGTCTAAACCAAAAGCGTTTTCTAAAATCCTACTAAAACATATTATTTCTTTTAGAAATAGAGTACATAGGAAGTGATCAAGGATGCCATATCGCCTTGGGGATTTTGCTATGAATGCTGGTTCTTACTAAATAGATGATGCTAGCAAAGACATTAGATGGAGAACTGGAACTGTACTGGCCCTAGAATGCATCATGGATGTATTTAAGGAGTCTAACCAAGTATTTATCAGGCGAAGATAATAAGAACTGACCTTATAGTATGCAATGACATTTAACAAAAGGATGGAAAAAATGTCTCTACTACTGGTTCACGGGTCCCTCAAAATGCCTCTTTATCACATCCCTCAGATTTAATTGGCATCTCTTTCAGCAGTATTGCCACTTTCATCATATGAAAGGGAAATTCAGTGTCCCATTAGATACAATGTGATTCTCAGATAATTGACAAAACCAGTGACCTTCCCACACTGTTTGCAAATCAATTGAAAAAGCCTAAAAGCCGTGATTGACCTCTCAGAGGCTTATGGCATCACCAAAGGAAGCCAATAATCCTACCTCAGGGCAAGATCAATTAGAAAGAAAGGAAAATTCCTCACAAATGTAAATGTGGCCACTTGCACAAAAGAGGTGAACTTGGACATAAGCCCAGTTACCTTATTCTGAGCTCAAGGTTGCCTACCATGCCTAGTACCACCTACATGAGATATCAGGTCCCAGACAGGAATTTTGGCAAATTGCCAAGTGCATGGCAACACTGAGTAAAAGATAAAGCCTGTTTATCTAGAGTCATTTATAAATTTTTACAACATTCAAACATTGGGAATTGTACCCAAATCTAGAACTCTACCAGTTCACCCCTACGCCTCAAAAATCTCTAACATTCAATAAAGCATTAAAATGAGTCAAAGGCTTAAAAATCCTTCCTATGTATTATCTCATAACTGGTTAAGCCATTACCAAAATCAAAAAGGATGTTTTAGATAGTGGTTAATGGTCCATAAAGACATTTTTTTCACACCAAAACAAAACAAAAACCCTCAAAACAATAGTATAAGAGCAAAAAGAAGAAAAAGAAAAAAGGAAGTTAGCTACAGTTATGAGATGGAATCATTACAAGAGTGATCTGATAACGAGATAATAGCTTTGTTATTTGAATAAACTTGAAAAGAATTGAGCGGCATACATTCTGACAGTGGGAATGAGTCAATAGCAGGAGATAGGACTACTCTGTACCTGACACCTCATGCATTCATTCAACATCTATTCTTCCAGGCACAGCAGGGCTGTACAAAGATAAGCAAACCATGGTTTCTACACTAAGAATGCTTGCATACAAGCTGGAAACTCAAAAACATGAGCAAATCGCTACAAGACTATTTGATGGCTTCAGAAATGGAAATATTACAAAATGTATCACGAAACCTGAATATGGGTTAACTAAGTGTAATTAAGGCTGTCAGAAATGTTTAGGGCCGGGCTCGGTGACTCAGCCTGTAATCCCGCGCTTTGGGAGGCCGAGGTTTCAGTGGATTGCCTGAACCCGTGAGTTCGAGACCCGCCTGAGCAACTTGGCGAGACCTCATCTCTACAATAAATCAAAAACTAGCCAGGCGTGGTAGCGCGCGCCTGTAATTCCGGCTACTTGGAAGGCTGAGGCGGAAGGATCGCCGGAGCCCAGCAGGTCGAGGCTGCAGTGGTCGGGAGCGGCCACTGCACTCCAGTCTGGGTGACAGAATGAGACTCCAACTCAAAAAAAAAAGAAATGTTTACCACAGAAAACAAACATTTAAATCAAAAATGCACTGGATTTTCTCAGAGAAGAGGAATAAGGCTATTCCAAGACAGAAAGAACTGCAAAGACAAGGAAGTCTGAAAAAATTCAGAAGATGGAGATTAGATCTATGTGATGAAGATTGGGTATGGGGTAATAGGAGAAGATGGAATGGAGACATAGTCAAAGATGAAGCTGTAAAGACTGGAGGTAGCAGAACTGTGGATTCCTTAGGTTACACCAGTTTCGTAACCCTCTTTCCTATTAAAATCTCACCTCCATCCAAGCAGTCTATGTTTATCATTTACCCATAAATTCCCTAATGACAGTAGGGGCTCAAAAAAATTGTTGAATCAACAGAAGTTTAAATGAGCCTCACTTGACGACACAGACAGAAGATACCTGTCATTTGTGTTTAAGGGAAGAACACACAGTAACTTTGAAATTCCTGAAGGTAAGCCTTCAATTGCATGGGAAGCTTTCTGGTCCATCATCTCACCTGCCAAAGATGATAAGAAACGTATGTGTCCTAGAGTTTGCTGTATAGGCTGAGAAACGTACAAGCTTTATTTTCGTATATTAAGTAACAATGAGTGAGATGCCACAGGAACAGGAATGAGTCAGGCACTCAAGGAAATGACTACAACAAAGAAATCGTATTGACAATTTCCTGCACTGCAGTACTGGTAGCACTTGCCGCTTTTGCTTGGTATAAAGCTCCTTCTGCATGTGGAACTTTACTCAGTCGGGATCTACAACAAAGTAAGAAAAAAACTCAAAAGGGATGAGGTGATGCTAAGAAAGTGAATTTTACTTCTTTAATATTACGTTTAGCAAAACTGGGATGTGCAAGTCCCGTTAGGATGCACTAGGTTTGCTGTTTTCATGGAGAACAGAAACAGCTTTACAGACCTCAGTCGGGCTAGTGCAAATGGAATCGGCAGGAGTTAGAAAGAGGTATCTAATTGTCTCCTAGCAACTGTTCCCGTGGTTGCAGCTATACCTCATTTTCTTATACAGTTAAAACAAGAAATAAGACAAGCGGAAAAGTAAAGAAAGCAAAGGAAATGTGTTTTTTCAAGGAAGAAGAAAAATATGATGGTCAGAACACAAGTGCTTTTGTCTTGGAAAAATTGTGAATTCTATGGTTAGGTTAGGTTCAACTAAATTTGTTTTAGTTGATACTGCAAGAACACTTATTGGAGCAATTTCTGCTGTTTTTGACACAGACATCCAAAACTTCTGCTTCTTTTAAAGGTTAAAAAAAAAATCTGCCTGATAATTTTAGGGGTATAAAGTAAATTAGTTTTTCTAGCCTTAAATTGAAATCAGCTGCATGGACATATCTGTTATGGTTTAGGGAAAGGTAGGTAATAGTCCTCATTAAGTACAAAAGAGAGGATAACTTTTGTAATTCTTTTCAGCAGTAGAATTTTGCATCTACTCTTTAAATGTCTAAAGAGCAGTGAGATTCACAAAAAGGGAAGAAAAAACATTCAACAGTACCTTTCAGGACACTTTTCTGAGTCTTGTAAACATCATAAATATAATTACACTTTTACAAATTATGGAGTACTTATATTAAACTGTTCAGTAATAAAGTATACTGCCTGCCAGTAAATGAAATGATGCATCTTTTTAATCACTTTGATTTAGTCAGAAAGGTAATAGAACAAATTTCTTCCTAATCTTCCCTTTAACCATATAATTGAATACTACTTTCTTATTGATATAGGTTTCTTTCCAATCTTATATACAATTCATGCTAAGTCTAAGATTCGATTATGAAAGGAAATTAAATTGTGTCATTTTTACAAGAACAAGTTCACGTGATTATCGGCAAATGGAAAAATAGAAGAAAGATCAAGATTGGAGATAAAGAATTTATTTTCTATTTTTAAAGTTTTGTCCCCCCGGGCTACATACACCAAATGGTTATTATATTCATCCAAAGTCTAGGCTTAAATTGCCCTCTGTATTTGCCTAATGGCCTTCTTTTTAAAACCACAGCACCCATGGTGGGGGGAGATATATATAGTACCACCTACATGAGATATCAGGTCCCAGACAGGAATTTTGGCAAATTGTCAAGTGCATGTTTAGCACAGAAAACAAACATTTAAATCAAAAACGTGCTGGAAAAGGAATAATGCTATTCCAAGACAGAAAGAACTGCAAAGACAAGGAAATCTGAAAAATTGGTCAATCTAGTTTATTCCAGAGAAGTATTTTGTCCTGTCTTTCCTCTCTGTAGTTGTGCCCTTTTTTAAAAAAAAAAGTAATTTTGGAGTTATTCATTTGAACAACTATAAAGAGGTTTATGCAGAAAAGTTTTTACTCGTATGTATATGTGTATATATATGTATATATACTCACACATATTGCTTTATAATTAATTTGCATTTATAATATGATACAATATTATAAATATCTTGCAAGTAAGATAAGAGAAACATTTTCTAGCCTCTGCCCACTCCAGCCAATTATTTTCCTTTCTTATATATATGTACATGACATGCATCCATTTGGTCATTTATTCAGCACACAATTATCCAGCACCTACTAATTCCCAAGCACTGCATATAAAGTTAAGTTCATTTCTGTCCATCCCATAAAGGAATTCCAAATGTAAAGGAAAACAGAGGAACATAGTTAAATAATGCAGCGCCATGTGGAAAGGTGGAATAGAAACAATGAAAGCAAATGGTTGAGAAAGGAGATTGGATTCCACAGTCAGAAAGTCTAGGAAAGGGCATTCAAGGCAGATGGTGTGTGCCTGCCGAACCAAGGAGGGTGAGAGTGGCGTGTCCTGGGAGACCACGGGCATGCGGGGGGGAGCCCAAGCACTAGGGAAGGTGGTCAAGGTCTACTGAGGACAGGGTTTACTAGGTCGCTTTAAATTCATCATCACAGTATTGATACCACTGTATGCTTTAAAACATGATTGACTTTGTGTTTTGGAATAATTCTGATAACAACACAGAAGACGGACGGGAAGGTAGAAGGTCAAGTCACCCAGCAGAGACCTAGTAACTAAGGAATGTACCAGATAAGCAATGGTACATCATTTTCAGACCTCACTTTTTACAGTCACATCTACACCAGCGCATAACTTTATTAATTCAACATTGACTTACCAAATATTAATTGAGTGCCTGTTATAGGTCAGTCAAAGCCTGTCCTAAACTCAGGCAAAACCCTTGCACATGTTAGCACATGTTAATGCTTACATGTTTGTGAGGGAGACACACAACTTTTTTTTAAAAAGGCAAGTAAATATGTAATGCCAACTAGCAATATTGAGAAATTATTTATTGATTAAATTTGTTTATTAAGTTTCTATTTTGCCAAGCACCACAATAGGTACTTAATTTAAGGATTCATAGCTCCAATTTTTTTTTAAAGATTTTTTAAAGTATAACTGATCTAACTGGGGCAAATTTTTAAAAACGGGAAATTTGTTTTGGCAATTTTAACATTCAATTTTGACATGGGCAAGATATCTACCTGATGAGTTTGCTATGCAAATATTACATACCCACACCAAATTGGTCAATCTAGTTTATTCCAGAGAGGCATTTTGTCCTGTCTTTCCTTTCTATAGTTGTACCCTTTTTTAAAAAAAGTAATTTTGGAGTTATTCATTTGAACAAATATAAAGAGGTTTATGCAGAAAAGTTTTCCTCGTTTAAGAAAGGCTATCTGCTTACTTCTGTGTCCTCTCTTCAAGGAACCCGAATCTCTATTATCTAACTATTTGAAGCATAGCAGAGTAAAGCCTAAATAAGCTCAAATGCAAAGAAAATATTCTGCTGAAACAAAAGGAAAGAGAATAACTTGGGGGTTATATATCTGACATGATAATCACAATTTCCTATGTTAAATGTAATTACAAACATGCACATTTTTAAGACCCAGGACCAAAAAGTTATTAGCAGAAATTATTAAATACTGAAGGAGATGCTGTCTCTGAAATATGAAGAGAATGTATTTTATGGTCTAGTTGAGTTATTATTGTGGATAAAGATAATCAACCTTGAAGGGAAATAGGAAAATGCTGCTAAAGCAACATTTATGTCGATGTCAAAGCAACATCAAGTTTGAAGTGTACATGAGAGTTAAGGACGGAGGTGAGTGAAAGGAAATGCTCTAGGAAGAATGTCCTTAAACAACCTTTTAAAACTGCACTACAGAACTGCATACTCTAGCGCTTGAGATTTCTCTATGCATTAGCATATTGAAGTCTCTAAAAGTTCCTACAGCAAAGAAACCTCTAAACCTTATTTAACCTAGTGTTCCTTGCAAAATTGGCCATAAGACATTTTTTTTTTTTTGTAGGTACCTCTTTATATTTTATGTGCCTTGTTTCATCCAGGAAAATAAGGGAAAGTTTGAATTAAGAAAAATGAGGAAAGAACTTTTGGATGATAATGTCTCAAAGATGAGCAAAGAAAAGAAATATAAAAGCAAGAGGTTAAGCTGGGGAACATGATACATTAACAGAAGCCTCCAAGAGCTGATGGCTCACATATAGGAGAATTACAGAATCATAAACTCTCAAGTTGACTGGATCTTAGAGGGCATTCATCCTATGAACATCTTCACAAAGTGCTTATACAGTCCATGGTTGAACAATTGGGTTTTCTCTTGAGCATACTTGACCTTAAAATTCAGCAAATGTTCCCTCATAATTATATATCCCTTTGAAGCATATTTAACAGTATGCGATATTTGAAGATTATTCCCAACTATCCTTTTGAGTTTTCTTTATAACCCAAGAATAGAGACTTACTCATTGGTGATATATTCAATTAGCGACATCTCTAAAAGTGAGATATTCTGATTATTTTCTAATTAATAAATTAACTTTATATACAACTATATATGTAATTCACATTTTTGATGAGTACACCATAAAGTATTTTTAGTACTGAACTGTATTGTGCATAGTGTAATCTTTAACTGATTAATTTTGGCTTCTTGTACATAAATAGGATTATCTATTGGATTAAGTTGGATTTGCATTCATTTAGAATATATACATGAACTATCATCTTAAATATACACCTGATGGAGTACAAGCCACACAAAACTAAATCCAAGTTATGTCAGATTTTCTGCTAATTATCTCTATGATGGAGATATGAGTAAATTGAAACCCAGACTTTGATGCCATAAAGTTTACCTGACAGTTCTTTGTCTGTGAGCCCCTGTCCCAGTCTCATGCAAAATAGAATTAGGAACACCTTCTATAAATGCTTTTATTCAAATAAACAACGTGTTCACACAGGAGATTATTTACAAATAAATGAATTGTAGCTTTGTTTTATTATGAGAAAGCTGGTTTTTGTCATAAACAGATTTGGTATTTATCAAATATCTAACATGATAGGGAATGTCTATTCTCAGAAATATCTGTTGTATTCATGTCCCCTTATGAAAGACATATTAATATTGGTGAAAAATAAGTCATTGTTCTAAATTGCTATGGTCTAAAGGAGGGAATGGGGTATAGTGGAAGGGATGTAGAAACTGTAGTTAAAAACATCCAGCTGGAGTTCCAACTTTGTCACTTAATGACTGTATTTACTGAATATGCTTGTTTTTAAAAGCAAAGAACTACCCCCTCCACCTACATCTTATGAGAATTATAGTTCTATTGTTTCTTACAAAATGTCTCTTTAATTAAAAAAAGAGCAGGCTTCTAGCTGGTTCTTTCAAGCAATTCTGTGAGCTTCAAATTCATAATTACAAATGCCATAGAATCCTTTATGCCTCTTTGCAAATATTTTAAATCTCTAAATTAAGATGCTGTTAAATCAAAATGGAGCTCTGCTAAGATACGCTCCTAGTTAACACGACGAGAATCATTATTCAAGCCTTGTGGATGCAGAGTTTTAGAACCACCATGAGAGGCAGAGAGAAGGATATATTCTACAATGTGCTTGTCTGTACCCATTGACAGTAACATAGTGGGATGAAGGGAAAGAACAGAGAAGCAGAAGTTAAACAGCAGATTTTCAGTACTGGCTTTTCACTCTGTAGTTCTAGGACCCCATTCAAACCATATCTCTTGTAGAACTCTCAGTTTGCTAATGGATAAAATTGAGAAGAGGTGAAGTTAAAGTGATCTAAAATCTGTAACCTGAAAGGATGAACCTGAAGGACTTTTTTTTTTAACATTTGGAAAAAAGTCAAAGAAAGAAATAATAACAAACTGTTACAAAGAATGGGTGTCCATAAGTAAGGCAAAGGAAGAAGTCGCTCATTGGAAATATAAAGAATTTATTAAATAAAGGTTGATTCTCTTTTCCTATGAAAGAGAATAAACCTTCTTCATCAATTTTAGATATCCAAATAAAAGTATGGTGTTTTATGCAACTTGAGTCCTTAATTATACCTAAAGATTAGAGACTCTCAGGTATAACAAAAAGGTGTTACACTACCGAGATGGAAAACTTGGGACAGTTTGCCAACAAAAGTAACTTTCCATCATTAATTCTACTACTACATTGGTGAGTTTTTACCTGGAGACTTCATAGTCTTATTTCCCCCAGAAGCTGACCTTAAGACAAGGATTTTTGTAAACAGTTTATTTGGGAGGTGAAGAAAAGACTGGCAGGGGAATGGAGAAATACAGTCAATAAAAGGTGCATTTATCAATCAAATTACCATCTGAGTGACAGGGATTTAATCCCATTTTGAATGAGTGTGAACCATTACTGGAGGTGACTAGTGTGGGACACACACTTAGGAATCATCTCACTTGTGGGGGCGAGGGAGTTGGAGTATTTATGTGCCAACTTCTGTCACAATATGCAAGCTGGTGGGAAGGAGGGCATCAGTGCCCTGGCTCTTCTGACCTCTTTTCCCTCCAAGGACAAAGTGAGTTCTAGACACTGGCGATGACCTTGAGGCAAGGCAATTCAATTTCTGGTAGTTGGAAGATGAGACATTATGCATTGCGATGCCAAGGGCAAAGACATAAGTGGGACATTCATAGTGTCTGTTACAGTGACTGACCAAAGTGACATCGGACTTCATGTCTGTACAAGTTTCTGAAGTCCAAAGAAGGACCTTATCCCAACGTCTTTTACTGGAAGTCAGCCAGACTTTTCAAGGAACTTCCAGAGAGAGAGAAGTCCGTCACTACTTTGAGAGGCAGCCCTTTATACACAACTCTCTTTCTCTTCCCTTCCTCCAAAACACAGTTCTTCCGAATTAGGAACTTTTATAATCTTGAGCATTTCCAAGTATAAAAGAAAATTTAAAAATATGAGCACACACATGCACACAAATACATACGTGCATGCAAACAGAGCTCCACATACAAATGTGTATGTACATGTGCCTATTTCTTTCTCTTAAAATATTTGATAGACGCTCACATTCCCTATCTTTCTCCTAAATCTCTTCCCACACTCAATGGCCTTAGTTATTTGAGGTCTGAAGTACTTTATTTTTCTCACCTCATTTGTACATCATAGCCTGGAACTATAAAGTCCTGCTGTGAGGGTGTAGTGTAAGTTCCTTGCCTTAAATTTTTCTTTTGATGGAACTGAAGTAAAACTAAAGCTTTTATTTTGATCTGCAGTAAAATATTTTGGAGCATTTCAAAAGTCAGCATTCAGGGAACATTTGGGAGTTTGGAATTCCAATAGGAAAACAAAAAAAATTGGTGAGAGTGACTGCCTTCACACAAGAAATTTCCAACACTTACCAGCATCTTGGCCCTAACACTTCCAAACGTGTTGCACTGTTTTCCCCATATCACTGAGTTATCTGGAACTGGGAGAGGAATTTCCAGCTGACTTATGAGATAAAATTAAAAGAGAAATGAAAATTATGTAGAGTGTACTATTGCATATCGATAGCTAGAAGGCAGTATTCGATGGAAGGATCTCAGCTTTGTAGTAATAGTTTGAGGTAATAAACAAACTTTTTATAGAAGGCCCCCTGAGTACTTTATAAATCATTGATACGCAAAAGATTAACATAAAATCTGATTGTGGATTAAAGGCAAAACTTTCATTTATTTGGAAGACTCAACTTGATCTTAATATGCTAATGTTTGTGACATTTATAACCTCATTAGTTTCTTTATTTCTCCGTTCAATCAATTTTTATTTAGTGTCTATTCATTCTTACAATCTCCCTTCTTCTCCCAAGCGAGTGGCATCACTTCTTGAAACCCACTGCACTCTCCTTTCTTCCCCTGCTCTGTATTTCAGTCATTTCTGTTTGAGTCTCATCCCCTTATGAGATAATAAACACCCTTGTAACAGCAGCACAGACTGGCTTATTTTTGTAATCCCTGAATCACCTAATCTTATAGATGGGAAGCACTCCATTGACATTTGTTGAACTAAATTGAACTGAAAGGTGAGGTCAAGGTGGAAAGTGTCCAGGGTTTATCATTCTCTAACTTCAATCAGTGAATAAAGATTCAGAAGCAATATTCATAAAGATTGGTTATGCCATCATTTGTCGTTAAACAATTACAGTGTTTGTCCCTGGCATTTACCCTATTAAGATATATAGGCTGATTAATTATTTGGTCAACACTACAGATATTTCTAAACAGCTGTTTCTTTCTTTAAGAAAAAAACAAACAAGAAAAAAGTAATTAAAGGAATCAGTTAGTCACTTCTCTTAAGCATTTTGTTCTTGTAAGGATGAGCTCTTTTGAGAGTGTATGATCAATATAACTTGCATGTCCTTCCTAATCTGTTCTACAGAAGTCTAAGCAGACACTTGATCATTAGTCTTTGTCTAGCTGTTTCTTCTGTAATTTTTTTAAATATAAAAGATGCAGAATGCTCTGGTCCTGTGTTTTTCTGTCTTTATGAAAGGCCATAATTAATTTTTGCAGCCTAGTAATCACTCTAGGCATTGTTTTCCCATGACAACTCAGTCAACCCTACTTGAATGAAGGCAGTGCTATTTTATGTTCATATCTTTCATCTCAAACTGTTTCTTTTCCCTATTTATAAAAGAATAGCATCAAATACATAGAGGCATAAGGTTTGGTCTGTATCCAAAGTCAAGTCATTCAAATTTTATTTTTTACATAAGATAGTCTTCACTTTGGTTGAGATGATAAAAGCAACGTAAAACCACAACCATGGCATTGTCAGTTTTACACAATCATTTTAAAATAACTTAAACAACACTCTATTTACAGGCCACTATTCAGTGGAGTGTAAATTAAATTTTTCACAAAGAAACTTCCATCTGGTGATAGATACTTGGCAGGGGGAACAAGATCTGGCTTTAAGCCATGGCCACCCCAGGTCGGAATAGTGGGTGAATCCTCCGTTGTGCAAAGGCAGTGAGACCATCACAGCAGTTGGTGCAGCATATTTGCATTCTCCCAGCCAAGATCTAGCTCAGCAAAGATGTGCTGTCTCTAACATCACCAGTCAGGTAAATACAGCTCCCAATTCCTTCTCCCTGAGGCCCTCAGCCCCCAGAACGTTGCCACCTGTCGAGCCCTGCAAGGCCTTTTGTGCCAGGATTTTTGTCCCTTCCAGTTGCTTGAAGTTCTATAAGTCCTTACCCTTTGCAAAGGTATTGTATCGGCTTTCATTTATTATTGTTCATTGCTAGGCAGTCTAGAACTGACAGTGATTTCTTTATGGAAACACCCAATGCAGAATTTCTACTGGCTCCACATCGTTTTAACATTTACAAGTGTTTGTACCTTACAGTGAATTTTTTTGTAAAATTGGCACAGATTTTTGACTGCAGTCACAGAGAAATCACAAGCTGGGAGCGTTAAGAAAAGAGGCAGGGTGGGTGTGAGGGCTTAGAGATAGTGCAAAGAGGCTTAAATAGCCACACCAGAGAAAGTCATGGTGAATCAGCAAGAGATAAATAATGGATTGCTGAGTGGCAATACTCCCTGCTGGGGCCAAATAGCAAGAATCTGTAGTAGACTCAGTAATAGAGTATATAGTTTCCTGACTGGGTACCACCATCAAATCTCCCCTGATCAAATTGTCTTTTGCACAAGATAGATCTGAGATTCCCAGAGAATAAAACAGCTCCAGCCTGCTAGTCCCAGGTTAAATCACTTAGGTCTAGATTACCCAATATGGAGACTAATAAAGCTGTTTGATAAACCCAGCTTGCTTTACCATCTCATCTGTTTGTTGCTTGTCCTCCTCTTCACGGTGAGATTCTCAAGGGAAGTTCGATTTTAGGTAAATTATGGACTAGATAAACCTGGCCATATAAAACATGGAGAACATTTTATGTTGCAAAGGCACAGCTGAACTTCCAAAAAAGTAAAGCGAATCTTTAGGGGCCAAGAATGACAGGCGGTTGTGATGAAGAAAATTGCCACGTTGGGTAGTCTGATTGAGGGTTTTAATGCACACCCAAGAAGTGAAACTTCGTGCTCAGTTAAGGCAAAAAATTAGACCCAGGTTTAATTTTTTTAGAAATATAAAGCAAGGCTCTCTAAGGGCAACAGCCCAACTAAAGAATAGAGCAAAAGAAAAAAAATTGTCACCCATATAGGGAGGGAGTCAACTAAATGTTTCTGTCTTGACCTGGGCTTGGTGTGGTGAAGGAAATATTTTCTCTGAAAATTTTTCATGACAGCCTTGCTCTTTTAGACAGATTGCAATTTGACTTTATACTACACACTGTGGTCTGGGAATCTAGTAGCTGGAAATTATCATAAACAAGGTCCCAGGCCAGTGATACCAATACTGCAGTATCTATTATTTATTTATTTTTTTTATTGTGATATTGAGGGGTACATTTAAGGGTTAGGTATACAAATATGTCTCGTTCGGGCACCCTTGTTTGTAAGAAGTGTCCCCCCATCCCCAGACAGGTATTTACTGCCATTAATCCCTTCCCCTATCCCTCCCACCCCCCCATCGTTTCCCACCACTGTCAGTCATTTTCTTGTGATAATACATTGGGTGATCAAGGTCCACTATATGAGTGAGAACATGTGATACTCAGTTTTTTGTTTCTGTGAGAGGTCACTCAGTATTATAGACTCTAGGTCCATCCAGGTTGCTGCGAAATTCATGATTTCGTTCTTTCTTATGGCTGCATAGTATTCCATTGTGTATATGTACCACATTTTTTTAATCCAGTCCTCTTTTGATGGACAGCAAGATTGCTTCCAGGTTCTTGCTATTGTGAACAATGCTGCAATAAACATCCGAGTGCAGGTATCTTTTTTATAAAGTAATTTGAGTTCTTCAGGGTATATTCCCAGTAGTGGGATCGCGGGGTCATATGGGAGGTTGGTGTTTAGAGATTTTAGGAATCACCACACTGCTTTCCACAGAGGTTGCACTAGTTTACATTCCCACCAACAGTGTAGAACTGTTCCCTTTTCGCCATATCCTCTCCAGCAACTGTTATTTTTTGAGTTATTGATAATTGCCATTCTGACTGGAGTTAGGTGGTATCTCAGAGTGTTTTGATTTGCATCTCCCTGATGATTATTGAGGTTGAACATTTCTTCATGTGTCTGTTGGCTGCTTGGATGTCTTCCTTTGAGAAGTGTCTGTTCATATCTTTTGCCCATTTTATAATGGGGTTGTTTGAGTGAACACAGAACATCATTGAAGGGATATTTTAAGGGAGATCGGTTGAGAATTTCCCAGAATTGTTGCAGGGCAATCAAGCCTCAAAGTCAAAAAATACAGCAAATCCTA
>CAUYQG010146749.1:0-102190 GCA_963574415.1 Tarsius wallacei | reverse complement strand
TTTTTTTCTATTTCTGTGAAAAATGACATTGAAATTTTTATAGAAATTGTACTTTCTTTGTAGATTACTTTGGGTAGTATAAATATTTTGACAATATTGATTCTTCTGATCCATGAAAGTGATATATCTTTCCATTTGTTTGCTTCTTTTTCAATCTATTTCATTAATGCTAGTTTTCAGTGTACAGATTTTTTTTTTAACTTTGTGATTAAATTTGTTTCCAGTTTTTTTGGCACTGTTGTAGAAGGGATGGTTTTCTTAATTTCTTTTTTGAATAGTTCACTGATAGTGTATACAAATGCTACTGATTTTTTTTTCAGGGACTTTTCGGTTAGCTCCTGTATTCTGTGTCAGGCAGGTTTTGGCATTTGAAGGGGCACTGAAGCCTTATACACATAGTAATAGATTAGTGTTGGCTGAAGGAAAAATGTGTAGATTAGCTAGAGGAGAGTTTACAGGCTGGGGATTCAGGTGGGAAAAAAATTAATTGCTCAGTTCTCACACTGTAATGCCATCAGTTAACTTCTAAAGACATCTATTCTCTCTGCACAGACCTATCAAAAAATCCCATTACCTGATTCTTGAATGGCCCAAATGCCTCCTGGCCAGCTCACAGACCACTAACTCTCCCCCTCTTCATATCAAGGGAAAAAAGTATCGCATGAGTGAGCTGCTTCAGGCTCAGGTGAATGGCAGAGATAAACCAGACTCATTTTAAATAAGAAGCAGAGGCATTCACACAGAGACAGCAATCAGACAGTGGCTGTGTGTGTGTGTGTGCTTGCACATACATAGTTGCATGTGTATTGGAAGAGGAGGCTAGCAAGTGGAAAGGCATTCAGCAGGAACAAGGAGGGTTTAAGAGTTTCTAAAATAATATACCAAACCATTTACTGTGATCTGTGCTGTTCTCCTAGCAGCCGTTGGAACCAGGTAAACTCCCATCCTCCAACTCTCTCATATCTAGAACCATTTTTTCACTGAGTGGCAGGGATTAATTACAGGATTATCAGACACAACACTGCTCTAAGTGACTAAAGGAAGGAGACTGTGTCTTCTTCATTGATTTGTGGTCACGTTGATACTATAAAAGGAGCCACCTGGAGAGAGCCATCCCCACCTCTGTCAGCACACATATGGGCCAATACTTGTCCTAAGGTAGTATGATGGTCTGAAGAGAACTTGAGCTTAGGAGTGTCTCAGAACCAGCTCTCTGTGACTGATGAGAAGTAGGCAGTGTAACATCTATCTCTCGGATACTTTATACATGAGATAACACACTATTTGGCACACAGTAAGCACTCCACAACCTTTCCTTCTCCTCCAGGACGGGGATAGCAGGTGTTTAAGACCTTATGGGCTCACAATCTGCTGTATATTCCCATTTTTGGAATAATTCCTCTTTAGAAACCATAGAAATCTGGAAAACTTAGTTATCCTTTCTCCCAACTCCTCCCAAGTTTAACTGAGGCACCTGGTATCTCCTAATGAGAACTGATCTGATCTTTACAAAATGCATAGGCCTGGAGTATACCAAAAGACAGTAAATAAAACTAATGATTGCTGTGTGAATTTTTTCTTGCTGGAATTGTTTTATGCACTTCTGTATACATTCTCTTATTTAGACTCATGGATTTTCCTCAGCTATGCATTTCTTTTTCCTAGTTGCAAATCAGACCTCATTGTATATAAATCTCAAAAGATTATTCATTTACTTGCTGTATTAATCTGCTAGGGCTGCCGTAACAGTACCACAGATTGGGTACTTAGAAAACAAACATTTTCTTTCTCACAATTCTACGGGCTGGAGCCCAACATCAAGGTGCTGGCAGCATTGGTTTCTAGAAAGACCAATCTTCCTAGATTGCAGATGGCCACCTTCATATGGCCTTTACTCTGTGCATGTACCCTTCTGACATCTCTTCCTCTTTTCATAGGGCTGCCATTTCTACTGGATTAGGGCCCCATATGGGCTCATCTAACCTTAATTACTTCCTTAAAGGCCCTACCTCCAAATACAGTCACTGAATTTTGGGAGGACACAATTCAGTCCATAACACTTGCTCATTCCACATTAATTCAAAATACATCTACTCTGGAGCTGTCATTTTCCAGGTCTGGGTGAAGCGCTGGTGGTACAAAGAGGAATCAGGTGTGGCCGCTGCTCCTGAGGTGCTCTCCATGGGACCCGGGATTTGGGTACCTTCTCCAATGCTGATGACATAACAAGTGGTCTGGCAGGGGTATGGGTAGGGGTCACTGGGGGGGGGCACTGAATTCTTTCTAGGGGAGGGGAGCAGGGAAAGCTACGATACAGAGATGAAAGCTAAACCACGAAGGTCAAAGTCGGAGTTGGTCAAACAAATGTTTGTAACAGGGTGTTCCAGGAAGACAGGATCCCGTGGGCAATGTCGGGGAGGCATATGAGCACACAGTGAATACAGGGAAAATTTCATACATTTGCAGGAAGGAACAATAGGGCGGTTCCAAATTCAATTCCAAGGATCTAGAATGGCTGACAGCGTCAACTTCCTTAAGGAGTAGTGGGGCCTGCAAATAGGTTTTTTCACATTTGCGTTAACATAGAATTGAAAGTTGAAGATAACTATAAGGAAAACCCTGAAGTAAATCTATAAAGCCAGCAATTACTCAAAAATCTAAATTCAAGTGGGAAGAAAATTAATTGCTCAGTTCTTACATTGTAATGCCATCAGTTAACAAAATCCCAGCATGTAGCTGGACATGACTGGTGGGGGCAACACCTTGAGGACTTTGTGGGTGGCACCTCATGAGGACTTCCACACACCCTGTAGGAGATGAGCAGGGAAAGAATCTAGACCCCACAAAGAAGGTAAAGGAACATGAGACCAGCAGGTGACAGCATCCCATCACAGATGACAAAGCAAAGGCCCATCGAGGCCAGTATATTTACCCAAGTTCCCCTGGCAAAACCAAGATAGGAGCCCGAGTACCCCAAGTCCCCTTCAAACCACCTTGGATGCAGGGTCAAGGTCCTGCACCCTGGCAGACAGGGTCAATTTTGATCTAGCATCACTTACTTACAGTCTCCTCTCTGGCCATTTTTACCCACATGTTCCACTTCTATTGCCCTGACTCATGTGTGACTTTTGGAACCTGCCATTCTCTCTCTTTTCCCTTTAGTTAGTGTTTATGTTGTTCCCTCTGCATGGAATGTTCAACCCTTCAATCCCTCCACTTGGCTAATACCCACTTATTTCTGTACTCAACCTAGCTATCAACCCTTTGGAAGCTTCCCTGACCTTCCTAGCCTGTGAGGTGACTCCTTCCATGTACTCTCACAGAAGCCCCCGTTACCTCATCAGAGCAGCTAGCATACTGTACCTCTGCTCAGTAAACACTAGGTCACTGACCTGGCTGTCCAGGTAGAAAGAAAGCTCCTTAAGGGCAGGACCTCCTCCTTTCTTTGTTTCCTGAGTATCTAGCACAGCCCCTACAGCAGCCTCTCCATACATACATGTTGCAACAATGACAATCCCCTCAAACCATGTTATAAAACTAGGGTTAAAAATCAACACCAGGCCAGGGGAGGTAGATCACACCTATAATCCCAGCACTTTGGGAGGCTGAGGCAGGAGTCCAGGAGTTCAAGACCAGCCTGGGCAACATATTGAGCCCTTGCCTCTACAAAAAAAATGTTTTTTAAAAAGAAATTGGCAGGATGTGGTTGTGCATACCTGTAGTTCCAGCCACTTGAGAGGCTTAGGCAGGAGGATCACCTAAACCCAGGAGGCCTAGGCGATGAGCTGTGATTATGCCACTGCACTCCAGCCTGGGCAACGGAATGAGACTCTGACTCAAAGTACAAAAACAAAAGCAAACAAGCAAACAAAAACAAACAAAAGAAACACAAACCTATTTTTTTCCCTAATCTTACCCTCCTGTCTGAAGATGCCCATTAGACAGAAACAACCAAATTGCACCATATATTTGTAGAACAATATACAATTAAATGCTGTACAGCCACCATATAATAGCCACTTACAACATGCCATGCACATATACGGGACCAGTTAGGTCTCACAACAAACCTGCAATCTATATCTCAATCTCTCACTCTTATTTTACAGCTGACTTTTCCCCTGTCACCCAGATAGTAAGCAGCAGAACCAGACTTTTTTGTACCCAAGTGTCTGCCAGTGCCTTGGAGGGCTCTCCTGTTGGACGCAGGTGTTTGCCATTTGCCTTTTACGGTCTTTGAAATGCAGGTTTTTCTGCTTACGTAAGCTCATGTCAGAACACACAGCTTCAAGCAAAATACCATTGTGGTTCTGCTCAACAAGGCCAAGGTGAATTAAAGAGCATATAGTTTGCTCAGACAGAAGCAAGAAAGATTAGAACAGGATTTTGTAGGCAGAGGGAAAAATATGCAACTTCAGTAATTAACCCCAATGAGCAAATTTTAGATGAAGATTAAATGCTTATTCAAAACAACATCTTTCTCATGAAAATGGAAAATCATCTCTTCTTAGGCTTTGAAAACATCAACGGTAATTCTGAAATCAACAAAGTCAACTTTAAAATACCTACTTGTTGGGGAAGTCTTGCATACCTCAGTAGGTTAATGGCAGATAGGTACTTTATCTTTTTTTTTTTTTTTGAGATGGGGTCTTGCTACGTTGCTCAAGCTGGATTTGAACTTTTGGGCTGAAATAATCTTCCTGCTTCAGTCTCCTGAGTAGCTGGGATTACAGGTGTGTATCATTGTACCCAGCAAGATAAATATTCTACCTGTACTTCTTATGGAATGGGTGGAATAGGTGTAGGCATATTTATTCAGTACACAAATACAGGCCATAGAACTAGAGGGAAATCCTGAGACCTCTAAATAGATAATGGGTACATTTCTATGCTTCGTGGGTGAGTAACAATTCTGAAAGTTTATGAGGGACCCAGAAGGTCCTATCTTAGGACTTGATTGAAGCATTTAACTTTCTAGTCATAACAAGGCACAGAGGCTAACTGCCAGGATAGGGCACTAGATATACTAACATTTATGGATCAGTACTGGGAATTGGGCCTGATTGACCATGAAGACCTGACATTGCTTGGAGGCCAGTGAGTAGAAAAAACTTGGCTACAGTTCAAAAGAACTTTCAGAACCAGGAATTTCCAGAAGTGGTATGTTTTATCAAGTAGAGTCAAACACAGCACTGGAACCAGCAGTAAGGAGCTGGGTAATTGAGATTAGAGTATTTTCATAATTCAGGCTCCTCTGGGCTCATGCAACCCCACAATGACTGAACAAGTTTAATTTGAACGCTACTCTGTGGACCGTCAAAACCATCCCAAATATTTTAGGGTCATGTTCTCAGGCTGCCTCTGCCTAGGGCCTCCTGCTTCCATGGCACACTGAGTCGTTTTTGATTGGCTCTCCAGATCAATGTCCAATCCTTCCCCACCTGGTTGTATGTTCTGGATGACTGGGCTCCTTTGTCTATTGCTTCCAGTTGAATTTGTCCAATGGCAGGGACTAGAAGGAGCTCAGAGCACAAAAGAAGAATGAAGTCAGGACAATCATCCTCTCTCCACTTCTCTCCACCGGTCTCAGTGGCTGCCAGCCTATAGCTCTAGTTACCAACCTCTGGATTTAGGAACTATTCCCTTTTCAACCCCTTCAAACCTCAGGGTAAAAACAGCTCTTCACTGCTGGTTCCAGGGTATTTCACCTTCCTGCGTTGGTTTCCCCTAATTTTGCCCACCCCCTTGAAAACATTCCCTTTGTTAAACTTTATGCCATTTCCTAGTTCGAGTCGGTCATCGGAGAGGAAACTTCTTTGTTTTCTCTTGAAGGATACATGTGGTGTTGAATCTGTTTGTATAACTCAGTCCTTCCTTGACTTCTGTTTTTTTAAGAAATGTGCTCACACAAGTTAGTTATCCACGTAGTAAATGTTGCTGACTTGAGGGGGACCTCACATACTGCACAGCGAAGAACACGAAGCCACTTGCCTGTGAGGCTCCTGACCCATCTGTACCTCTTTCTAGCCTCAGCTCCTTTCTTCTCCCTCTCTTCTGCCTTCCCTTGCACTGGTTTCCTGCAAAAGCCAGCTTACCAACACTGTTTTGTGTCTTGGGACCCTGGTGACATTTTTCTCTCCCCATTTTACCTTCTACTTTTAGTGATTTAGCAAAGAATTTCCCTAAACAAAGACATTTCTCTCCCTAAGAGAAAAACATAGTGCCACCTCTAAAAATAATAACACCCTTAGGAGTGTGGAAAAGTAGATACAATATCTGGCAGGCTGACTCACAAGTAACCTAGACCAGCTCATGGATAGGGCTTGAGGCCCCAGGGAGGAGTGCTGAGAGGAGTGACTAACTTAGGTCTCAGGCCTATAGCAGGAGCCAAATCACAGACTTTGGTCTCAAAACCAAGGTACAGGCGGGGGCCAATTTCTGGAAAGTATTGCTGAGGGGGAGTGGAGTAAACTGTCAAATCAGACTGGAGGTTAGCCATCAGCATGGGAGCTTTGGTCTGGTCAGATGAACTGAGAGTGACATGGCACCAGGGCCAGCCCCTACTCCAGTCGTTAGGTCAAGGGTGGGCTGGGAACTTGAATCTGAATCTGGAAACTTGGCCACCCACTGTGGGAGCTGGAGAATCCAAGATGGAAAAATTGAAGCTTGGGTTGACCCATAGCCCTCTTCCTTTAAGACCAGAAATTATGTTCATATTCTCAAGGAAACAAAAATATATAATCCAAGATCAAAGTAAAAATCAGCCATGACTGAAATATCTTTAACACAAACAAGCAGGGGGTGTGTGTGGGGGGGTACTTTGATATTAATAGACCACCATAAATTTTCTCCTAAGTTTCTCACTCTAACATTATCATAAAATGCAAAAGAAACAAACAAAAATCAGGGGGGTAAATGCATTTATTCCTTTGAAAACTGTAGTTGAAGGAAAACTTATCGTGGATGTTAACAATATTGACAATGACAAAAATAAATAAATGTATAGTAACTTACCTTTTCTAAAACATTTTCAGATATATTACCTCATTTCAGATAGATTAGAGAGCCAAAATTGAGGGCTGGCTGTATTGCGTGACTAACTTAATGCACAGAGATAAGAATTGGTGTGAGGACAAATATCCCTGTCTCTGTCAGCAGGGTGATAATTTTACCAGTGTCTCCGGCCCACTGTTTGGGGGTAAAACCAAGCACTCATTGAAGCTTGGTTTGGCAGTTAGGAGGGAAACAAGGCAGAACTTCCCCCAGCTTCCATGACTCCTGGTCATCCAATCCTCCTTAGCCCTTCTCAGTAGAACCATCCACAATTATACAGGGAAATCACTCCAAATTATAAGGGATTGAAATTGAAAATATATTGCACATGATTAACCTACTGGCTGATGATGTTACAATTTACTTATAAAACTTGCCACAAGAAAAAAAAACTTGTATAAATGGTGTATTTACTAGCAAATGTCAGCCTTCAAAGTTAACTAAACCAAATGAGCTGTTGTAGTTATGCATGTAGGTAACAACCTACTCTGCTCAGTCTTTCCAAATTTAAATTAAATCAATGATAGACTCTTAGCAACTACAGGGAATAAATATACACTCATTCATTTATAACTCGATCACGTATAATAAAATAAAATAATATTATACAATTTAAAAACAATATTTTACATTGGTCAACTCTCCAAACATCGTGACTGACAAATATTCAGGTAACAAACATGCTTAAATTGTCAGTTTTTTATTTTTCTATCATTAATGAAATCCTCATGAATTAGCTGGCAAACGTTTTGGACAGATGATCAGAAAAGTGGCAGAAGAACTATGGATAGTTTGACTCTGCTCAAATAAAAAGGAATGAGGAGCTCAGATCCATCATGATAATACCTCTTTTGAGCTATATCCCTTTATCACATTTTGCTTGAAAATGGACTGAGCTTGGCAGGCAATTGGTGATTCATAGCTTGTAACCCACAGGGGCATTGGTATAAGCAGCTTAGAATATGCTGAGGAGTGGTTAGACAGTTGTTCCTAGGAGTGGAGTGGATTCCTGTGAGAAAAGAGCTTGAGATGCCAAACACTTTCTTTTAGGATTCAAAATTATTAAGACTGTCAGACATAGTGGAGTAACTGTCACCAATGTAGAAATTAGGAGAAAGCTGTCACTTTGATGGTGTGCTGGTTTGGAGTTTTTCAGCAAAGATTTGCTCCTCACACCCTCATGAGTAAGAGTAAGATGTTTCCCCTTACCATTGCTGTTGGGCTTGGTCATGCGACCTGCAAAGTTGATGCAATATTAGCAAAGGCTGAAGTATGATTGTCCACCCGCACTTCTGCATGAGAAGACCATACCCCAGGTGACTTACAACTCCAAAGGGATGACAGACATGTAGAGCAGGTCTGAAACCCACCCGCTGCCAAACCGAGCTGAGCCAAGCCTCCATCAGTCCAACCATAGTTGATCTGTAGGTTATGAGTAACAAATAAATACCAGGGTTGTATGTCACAAAGATGTTTTCCGGTTGTGGATCGCCAGTAGTCTGAAAAACAAATAATTCATTTTGTAGGAGAGGGGATAGAACCTGTGAATATTAAAAAGTCAGGCATTGAGGAGGAATGGTGGTTCTGGGGTTCAGGACCCTGAACATTGTTGAAGCAGACTTGCACCCCAAGGAACTGGCTTAGTGATTGCAAGGCAAGAGCTGCAACCCCAAAGAGTTGTACACTCTTGTGAGGCTTACACGTAGCTGAGCATTACATAGGACATTATATACCTACAGGCAGCACTGAGACTTGTCAGATTGGCTGCCCGAGGGAGAGAGCCAAACAAGTCACATCTCTTCCACAAACCAGGTAGCAGCACCTTCAAAGGTGAAATAAAGTTCTGGTGCCAACTAAGAAGTAAGAACAACTAAAACTAATCTTAAGACATGATGCACAACCTAAGAATATGCTGTTAGAAGAAGTTCTAAGGATGGGGTGGAATAATGTGATGTAATTTCCTAATCTATAAGATTTAGGCGTCTTGTTTTGCTTTGAGATGTTATTTGAGAATGATTGTTTATGCTCCAGATTGGTGGTATGCAGCTTAACAGTAATCCTAATAGAAAGAACATGACAGCCTGAGCTTTGATGGAAGCCCTGGTAGACCGCAAATCCACATATCACCAACTCTGGGCTCTTATTCTTCCTTTTCTAGAATCCCGTCATCCTAGAACCCTCTCACCTGCAGAAGCTCCATCACTAATTGTCTATCTCTTTCTATTATGGAAGGATTATTTACGTGTCCATAAGCTCAACAGATGGGTTTCTAATGTATGTAGCTCTCAAATACTGAGGGACAAGGTTTCCTTTGGAGCATTCACTGTGCTGTGATTTGGAGCTTTGAATTTTAACTAATCACTAGAAATCCTGTTTTGATGAAGTAGTTCTACTCTGAATGTTGTCACCATGGAGAAAAGGATTCCCTGCAAAATTTCCCTTCAATATTATACCCAATTCTTGAGGGAACACATTTCTTGAGAAGTGGGAATACATTTTTTCATAAGGAATCTGCTACTCTGAATTTGCTAAAGTGATTTGAATTTTTTTCATTTCCTTTGGCAAATACCCATGTGAAAATAACTTTCAATGTCACCAATAATCTATGGACTATTGGATCCAACATATTATGCACTGAGTCACTAAGAAGTGACCTTTGTGTTTCCCTGAACATGTCTTTTACTTGATTGGAAGCTGTATTAGTCAGGGTTCTTCAGAGAAAAAAAAAACAATAGGGTGTGTGTATATTTGTGTGTGAGTGTGTATACATATGTATATGATTATATACATATACACACATATGTATGTACATACATATGTGTTTTTATATATACATATAAATGTGTATATATAAATATGGGTGTATATATACATATACACATAAATATATATAGCTTTATCTTTCTGTCTCTTTCTCTAGAGGAAGAGAAAGAGAGAGATTTATTTTGAGGAATTGGCTCACAAAATTGTAGGGACTAGCAAGTAAAAAAGTCTGTAGAGTAGACAGGCAGGCTGAAGACCCAGGAAAGAGTTGATGTTACATCTCAAGTCTAAAGGCAATCTGGATCAGAATTTCTTCATCTTCGGGGTACCTCAGTCTTTTTCTTCTTAAAATCATCAACTGATTGGATAAGCCCTGCTTTTATTACAAAATCTGCTTTCTCAAAGTCTGCTGGCTTAAACATTCCAACACGTCTAAAAAAATACCTTCATACCAACATCTAGACTGGCGTTTGACCAAAACTTGGTGCCATGGTCTAGCCAAGTTGGCACATACAATTAACGATCAAAGAAGCAAATACAATTTTTTAAAATAATAAAATTGATAAAAGCTGCCCAAAACTGGTATTAAAGATAAGATATGTTGTAGCCCATAAACTTCCTTTATCATGTGCATATTTTTGTGGCTGAAATATTTTTTATCAAAAGTATCCAGCTTTTTGTTAAAATTATCTGACAACCCTAAAAAAATTGTGTCTCTTACAAAGAAGTACACACATATGTTCTCACACACACAAATTTGCTTGATAATAGTCAATACAAACATTTCTTATATTGTAAAACCTTGACTTGGATAAGTCATGGCAATGCAAAAATGAGACACACACTTTTACAATATCAGGAGGAATGTTTCTTACAGGACTACTAAATCCTTGGGAAAACAGCCAAATTGTTTATCATCTTGGATATTTCTGGGACAGAAATAGCTTCCACCTGATTCAATAAGCTTTTACAGTTGGAGGAAAAATGATTACCTTATCAAATGGTGAAAAATTGTTCAATGTTTATTAAAGAAGGAACTACTAGAAACTCTGGTAGGCAGAGGACAACTTTTGATGTAAGCACAACCTAAAAATTCTTCCCTGCTTGCAGGAGTTATTCTGCTTGGGTTCTGGAATCTGACCAGTTATGGGACAGAATCCTAACCCCAGCACTCACCAGCTCTCTGTAACCTTGAGCAGTGTTGTAATATTTGCTTAGTCTCACTTTCTTTTTCTGCAAAATGGAGATAATAATGCCTACTTCAAGGAGTTCTCAAATAACGAAATGTGTTACTATACATAGCCCCAGGTTCATAATAAATATAGGATATATGCTTGCTCTCAGGAGTTTTATTTTGTTTTCATAAGATATTAATTGTTTGGACATATGGACAAGTGGGAAAGGAAAATCATTTGCATTTCACAGACCATACTGGTAATGAAAAATCAAATAACAGTGATCCTGTTTAATGAAGATGAGTCACATGGGCAGCATCTGCAAGCAACTGGTAATGTCCTCTCAGGAACTTCACCTGCACTTGGGACTTGCCAGCATTGTGTAAACAACAGTCCATTACCAATACCCATGTGGCTTTCCTGTTAGTTTTGGTATATTAAGGGCAGAAAATAATCACATGCTTTTCTACCCAGTTATCCTTTTACAAACAAAACATGTGATCTTAAAAATAGTGAAATTAATAGTTTCACTAAAGAATATACTGAAACAACACAAGTAGAATAAGATTTAAATACATATGCATACAGGAACAATTTTATAGCTTTATTACTGCTATAGTCTGAATGTTTGTCCCCCGAAACTCATATTGAAACTGAATCCCCATTATAACAATGCTAAGAGATGGGACCTTTAAGAGGTGATTGGGTCATAAAAGCTCCATTCTCATCAATGTATTAATCCAATCATGAATTAATGGATTAGTGAGTTATCACTGGAGTAGGTCTGTTATAAAAGCTGGTTTGATATGCTTGAGCCCCCTCACCATGTGATGTCCTGCAATGACTTGGGACCTTGCAAAGAGTCCTTGCTAGCAAGAAGGCCCTCACAAGATATGGCCCCTTGACCTTGGAGTTTCCAGTCTCCAGATCTGTATATGTATATGACATGACAGAATTAAGATATTCTCTTATACAAACATAAAATGACTAAGACACTTACCAAGCTTTATACTTAGTTAAGCCTCTTTAACCTTAGTTTTTCATCTGATCAGATTGGAATGCCCCTTTCCAACTCACCTGAATACTTTCGGCATCCAAGGCTTCCAAGGATGACTCTGAAGTTTTAGGCCAGCTGCCTCCACCTCTTGGAAATGTGGCTCATGTACACATTACTCACTCCATGTCCCAGCAGTTGATAGAGCTAGTTAAGAGGGCTACTCGTTCTGCTTATCCTTTTGGTGCCCTAACCCTCTTTATTACATGACAGAAGCAGAGGGAATAAAGAAAAAGTTGTACAACTACAATGCAACCCTAAATTTGGTAATTGTTTTTTATTCAGTTGGGAAATGTTTTCCACATTCGGAGGAGTCAAGAAACTTCTCTGAACAAGAAGAATGTACTGATGTACTGATAGTTTTTAAAATAGGGACTGAGAACTTGATCCACAGAAATAGGTTAGCTATGGTTTTATTTCCACAGGGTTTAGAGATCCGCTGGTGGCCAGAAAGGTACAGCTGTAGCTTAATCTCTGGGGCAAGGGAGCAAACAGGAAGAAACTTCACCTTTAGGCACAAAGAGTCAGTGAGGCAGAGCTTGGTCCTGAGGCACTGGTTGTGGGTCTGAGGGAGGAACAATCATAAGGAAGCAGAGTCCAGTGTCATTCAAGTCCTCCTCGGGCCATCCACTGAGAATCTCTGCCAGAAACCTCAGCAGAAGGAAGGGAGAAGGAGAGAAAAGATGGGGAAAGTGGACAGAAAGAGCCCTGTGGAAAGAGCACTTCCTCCATAGACATCATATTGTACGGTCTAGGACTGGAGTATAATTTGGGGAAGGAGAGGGCATTTATCCCGTCCCTACTCAGCATGGCGTTTAATGAAGAAACCACAAAAGCAGCTAAGGCCTCACCTTAGCGCCACCCGGGCAGGAAGACCAAGGGAGAGGGGACTGCCCATCCACGCCCTAGCAGAAGAAGGTGGTATAAGGAGTGGTGACGGGGACCCAGGGGAGCCCGCAGAAGAATGGACTCCAGAGCCCATGAGAGGCAGAGGACACAATAGGGACTTCTCCAATCAGAAGGGAGGGATTTGCAGGCCTGGGACTGGTATGCCAGGGATTTTGCTATTGGGAGTAAAGCTTGACACAAATGCTGTGTTTCTTTCTCTTCCTTTTACTCAGGTTCCTTGCTTGCTGCCCAGGCCAGTGGAGATTGAGGAAGCACTGATGGACCAAGGAGGACATGACCCACAAGAAGCCCATCTGACTTTGAGAGGATTTCCAGGGGGAAGGGCTGGACACAGCAAATGATTTTTCTCTACACTTCCTTGCTTCAGCATGACTGTCCCTCCAAAGCAGAGCTGAAAGTGCTGAACTCCAGGGATCTTAGTATATTATGTGCAATATCAACATATCCACATAACCTGGGAAATTCCTGTAGGATTGTGGTGAGAAAAACAAATGCCCAAGCCATTGACTAGTTGGGAAGTGGGCTTCCTGTTTGTCTAAGATTGTCCCTTATCCTGTACCTTGCACTCATGCTTCCTGGTTCAGCAGACGAGGAAGTCAGTTTCCACGACTGAACTGGGAGAGGCAGTTGGCGAGACATTCAGTCTGATTTTTTGTTACTGTGGGTCCTCCTTCCTCCTGTCTCCCCTCCGCCCTCATGAGGGCTCCCAGAGGCCAGTGTCAGGTGGTGCAAAGTGCACAAGACAAGGCAGCTGAGACAGCTGTCCACTGGCCTCTTGGTAGGCCCCGTCCATCTGTTCCTCTGTTTATCTTGCAAAATAACAGAGGGGCTTCCACAGGCCTCTCCATGGTGGGCGGCCACTGAGCTGGTAGTCAGATATGTGGAGCCAGCAATGTGGGCCTCCAAGGAGCAGGGGTCCAGGACAGAGAGAAGGAATGGGAGCCGGGGTTTCAGTTCTAGAGGAGTGGGGCTCCTGGATGAACCTGGCCCACCCATGTCACAGCAGATAGAGTTGAGCTTTGGGTCAGTTTCTCACATCCTGTCAAAGATCCTAGCCTTCAGGGGCTTCAAAGGATTGAGTTAGGTGACTCTTGTTTTTGGGGGTGGGGAGACAGTCAAAAAAGCTACAAGCAAACCAGAGAAGGTTGTGCAACATTTCTTTTTCATTTGTTTTCTGTGATCTATGTTCACTTATTATACTATCTGCCTATTTACACTCAATCCCAAAAGCCCCTTCCCTGACCCAGCCATGCACTATTTCGAAGACTGAGAAACACCTTCTGGCTAGGCCACATCCTCTTGAAACCTCCCTTGGTCCCACTGTTCGGAAAGCTGCCAGACGGTGGTGATGTTAAGTGCATCTCTTGGTTTGGATTTATATTGAAACTGCAGTTTCTTCCCTCTTTCCCTGAGGCTCTACTCAGCTGCCTCATCCTGGTGTTAAGCTCAGACATTTGCTTTCTCTGGAGCTGTTTATTTTGCCAGCGGGAAGTGTCACCTGCCCATTTGCCTGCTAATGAACTGTACTATCATAACCACCAACACACTCCCGCTCGACCGGAGAGGGAGAGGAATGTGAGTGGCCCAGGCAGCACTGCCAGGGTGGAGTGAGGATGTTGACTAGACAGGAGAAGGGGCCATGTTACAGCTGGGGTCAGAGATAGAAAATAAAAAGACTTTTTAATTTTTTATCAAGCAGTAAGGTGCAAAGCTCTGTGGTGGGTGGCTTATACATATTGTCCCAATTCAACAAAAGAAACTGGAGCTCAGAGAAGGTGAATGGCTCTCTGGGTTACACAGCTTGTGAGGAGGGTGAATAGCAGAAAAGGGATTTGAACCTTGATTGGTCTGACCCAATGCCAGGGCTCTGGAAGCTGCTTTATGGTTTGCAGGCTGCCCTGAAGTGGGAGCCACACAGGCAGGTGTTCTGGCACCTTAATGGATTTTTGTTTTCCTGGCACAGGGACTGAGTTGGGTTTGGCATCCAGGGGTTCTTGGATTCGCTTTGCTGGAGGCTTCAAAGGGAACTTGCAGAAACAACTCCTGAGAGTCCCTTCCTTCAATTCCACTGTGGGGAAGAAATGTGACTCCATCTTTCACGTTCTGTGTCCTTCTAACCACCAGGACCTACTGATCACCAGCGTATGGCTGGCTGTGAAATCGAAACTTATTGCCACTATTTTTGAGCTACTTATCATGAAATGTCCTGTGCACAAAAAATAGTTCTGGACATTCATTAGTTTCTATCCTTAAAAATAGACATGTGTTGACTTCAACAATAAACGCTCATTGGTGCTCTCATCTTAGATAGTGGTCACATTTTACAGTCATCAATCCCTGTCCATTCCATCCCAATCTATGAGTAACAAGTTGGGATGGAATGGACAGGGAAGCAGAGTCCAGAATGAGCAAGGAGGACACTAGGGCCTGAGGGAGACTTATGGTACCAGCAGAGACACCCAAGATGGAAAAGTCTAGGGGGAAGGAAAGTGAGAGGCCCAAAGGGGTGGGCTTTAATGAACATTCACAGGGGAGAGAGAGAGAGAGACAGCCTGCATGCAAGAAGAATCTACTGTCACACTACATGGGAACAAATGCTGCTCTTGGATTTCCACTAGCCTTTCATGAGTCTTTTTAGAAACGGGGATGTAGGCTGTTTGGTGCACATATGTGAAAGGATAAACAGGGTGGGGCTATCTAGGGGGTCATTAGATGGCCAGCAAAGAAAAAAGCAACTCCACCATTGTCATTGAGAACAAATACAGAAACTGGAGGAAGAACACAAATGTTTCATTTGTCCCTCAGTGTGTTCTGTCACCACGTGGCCTCAATCAGAGTTCGTGTCTGTGGAGGATAGATCAGGAGAGCACTGTTGCCTGACCATGTGGGTCATTCACTCCCATTCCTGGCTGACCAAGTAAGTGATGTCGCTGGCACATAGGCTGCCTGTGGATAAGCCAGGGTCTCAGCCTATCTCCACTTCCTTTCTTTGTCCTCAGGCCCCAGGGAATGTGGCATCCCTTTCCTCTAAAATCCTTTGGAACCCACATTTAGTACCTTATTGGGTGAGTACAAGACAGTGGACTTGGCCCACTGCTCCCCCTGCCAAATTCACTTACTAAGTGTAAATCAATCAGTCATACAGGTTACAGAGGGGGAACCCCTTAAACAACACTTCATAAAAACAAGTGTCAAAACTCAAGTTCCAAGTTTAAAGTTCAGAGCACACTGTGGATCTCCACTGCCTCTCCTGCAATCTTGGGGTTGAAGAATGAGAAGAGGGAAGGTTCAATTACATTTGTCCTTAAAATGGGTTTCTGCCCATTTTTGATGAGTCACACTTTAAAGAATCTGGCACATAAAAATCTAAACTTAGAGAAACAGATACGTTAGGCAATACTTAATTGCCTCACAACAGGATGCTTTTTTTACACAAGCATTTATGACAGGATATCTTTGACTCCAAACATCATTTGGGAGAGTCCTTCCGCATCCCAGGTATTAAGCTGGCTTTGGAGTACAAAGAAGTGGATTTTGCTATTGACAGTGACAGAAAAGAAGCAGAGAGCAGCTGAGGTCACCTTGTCCATGGAGATTTATATACAATTAGTTTTAACTTTCTAGATCATGTCCTGTGAGCAAACCTATGCCCACTTCAAAATTTCGGGGTACTTCTGAGACTTGTTCTTAAACCCTCCTTCTGGCTTGCAGGGACTCTTAGTCCCATATGCATTGCACTTTCCCACCCTCAAGCTATTCTCTTCCAGCCAGCGGCAATGACTTGAAGAAGTGTCATGGTTAGGATAATACTAGCCTCTATGAAAAAAAGAAAAAGTTTATAGCTTAGGATTTACATTTCTCTCAAGAAATAGTCTAATGTGGATGTTCCTGGTTGGCAGGCAGCTTTCCTCCATGTGATGACCAAGGGATCCTTCTTTCTTGCTGGTTCAAGAAGACTCTTGCATCCAGTTGGCAGTTGGGGTAATATAGTAGAAAAAGGTACATCTGCTTCTTAGCTGCCATCTTGGAACTAACACTTGTCACTTTTGCTCACATTTCATTGGTGAAAACTAGCCAGTCAGGTACTCCCAGGAACAACTTATACTATGGAAAAGTCAGTATGAATTTTTATTGGACAGCTTGCCATATTTGTCAGAGGACATCTCCATTATTCCTTGATTTTCCCTCTCACAAAGGATTTAGAGTGGTAGAAGCTTTTACAGAAGGTTGGATAATAAAAGTGTTTTATATATTATGACAAAACCTCTTCACATTAAGCTTAGATATGCCACTTTTAAAAAATCCTTTGGCTGTCAAGCCCCTAGTACTTCCTTACTGGGCACTGTCTTAGTCTGTTTTGTGTTACTATAACAGAATACCTGAGACTGGATAGTTTATTTTAAAAATTGTTTTATTTGGCCCATGATTCTGATGGTTGGAAAGTTCAAGATTGGGTATCTGGTGAAGGCCTCAGGTTGCTTCCACTCATGGCAGAAGGTGAAAAGAAGCAGGTATTTACAGAGCTCACACAGTGGGAGAGGGTGCAAGAGACAGGGAGGAGATGACATTTTTTTTGCAGCCAACTCTGTTGGGAACTAGTAGAGTGAGAACTCATTCACCCCAGAAGGAAGGCATTAATCTATTCATGAGGGATCTATCCACTGGGACCCAAACACCTCCCCCCAGTCTCTACCTCCTATTACTGCCACACTGGGGATCAAATTTCAACATGGGATATAGTGGGGACAAACAAACCATATTCAAACCATAGCTGGCACATTTCATAGTTAGTTTTTCTAATCTCTTCTCTCTCTACTCATCCAGTTCCCAAATTCTTTTTAACATTTTTTGTGCCAAGTAGTTAGGGGCCAGATCCTAGCATGTGTAGCCTAGGGTTGAGACAGGAGTGTATATATATCTTTATGGGATCCCTTTCTCAAGTCTTCTCTTCTCTTGAATCTCCCTGACACTTTCCAGCACCCACGTGGTCCTCTTTCTCGTACACATGCTAGAAATCCAAGGCTTTAATTTCCCTGCTTTGTTGTGTTTTTCCTGTAACTACATCTGCTACCCATTCTGTAGTACTTGGAGTTCTTCCCCCAGTCTGTCTATTATTATTTTACTTTTCCATGTCTGCTGGTAGCTGGTCCCTACATCTTCTCAGAGATTTTCACTGCTTTCAGTCAGTGAGACAGGGTGGTATGTTCTTAATCCATTCTTACCAGAACCAGAACCCACTGAAGGTTTTTAAACAGTTAAATGGTATGTAGCTCTCTATTGCAGAAAGCTCTCTTTGGCTAGAGCAAGGAGAATAGATTGAAGCATTTATGTCAGAGGCAGAGAATACACAGAAGAGAAAAAAGCTAGTACAGCAACCTAAGAAGGAGATGCTACAGACCAAGTCTAAGGTAGTGGCAGTTGAAGTGGAAAGAAGAGGGCAGAGTCCAAGAGCTACTGAAAGGTGAATTCCCAGCCGGGCTCGGTGGCTCAGCCTGTAATCCCGCACTTTGGGAGGCTGAGGTGAGTGGGTTGCCTGAGCCCGCGGGTTCGAGAACTGCCTGGGCAAGCGAGACCTCATCTCTACAATAAATCAAAAAATTAGCTGGGCGTGGTAGTGCGCACCTGTAGTTCCAGCTACTTGGAAGGCTGAGGCGGAAGGATCGCCAGAGCCCAGCAGGTCGAGGCTGCGGTGGCTGGGAGCAGTCACTGCACTCCAGTCTGGGCGACAGAGTGAGACTCCACCTCAAAAAAAAAAAAAAAAAAAGAAAGGTGAATTCTTCAGGATCTGATGGCCAGTTCAATCTGGAGGCAGAGGCACATGGAAGTATCCAGAATAGCTCCCTAGGAGGGGAACAGGAAGAGGAACAAGTTTCTCCATGAATGTCAGTCTTTGAGAACATTCCTAGGCAAGTGCTCCTCTCATAGACCAAAATGAATAGACTTAATGTCTTTCTCTTTACATTCCAGGATCATTTGCCTTTGTGATATTGGCCATGCCAAAATAGTCTCCATTTTAGCAAAATGCATTTGAGCCAGCTTGAAGCATTGAGAAGCTTACTATTGGCCTGTTTGCCATTTTTGATCAAATTCAGATAGATTTTATTTGCATAGCAAACCCCTGCTTAAATTATGAAGTAGTCATAGAGTAGAGCTTTTATCCTGTATATGTTGCATTCTGATTTTCTTTTTAATCTTTGTTAAGAAATTTGCCATTTGTTTCTATGATTGGTTAGCAAAATATGGTTGGATGATACTTCAAATATATCAAATATTTTTAAAAGAATTAAGAAAACTGAGCTTGCCTGAGTTGTTTGTTAAAACAGGAAATAACTGTGATGTTGGTGTAGCTGTAGATAGCATACTGTTTTCCTGATTTATTTTTGTGGAGATAGATATGTCTTTTTATGCTTTGTATAAACGCCATGCACAAACATGCCATCGGCATATATATATGTTTTACAGGTCCCCATACCTCACCTACTGATACATAATTTGATCTTTCAGCTCCTTACAAATTCTGCAGTCCTCTATTATCTTTCACAGCTAAGTTAAACAATGATTAATCACTCCAACTATGAATAATTTGCCTCTTAATTTAATAGAAATATATTTTCCTCTGCTAAGTATGCCTACTAAGAAATAGGCCCAGAACACATATGACTTGATCACAGTACCAAGATGGAGGTCTACTTGGTCCCACTAGTACAATCTTCCTCACACTGCAAGACTTGTGCTTAAGTTTGGGTTGAAAAAAAGGTCTAACACTGGAAAGAAGTTCCCAAGATAAACAGTATGAAAGCCAGAGAACAAAAGCCCTTATGTTTGAGATGGAACTGGATTATTTCTTAGAAAGGCTTTTGAGAAAGGAATCTGTGGGCAGAAGAAGAAAGAGGCTCCTTTTGTATAGCTTGCCACAAGTTGGCGAAAGTAGTGAAAAGGGGAAGGACTTTGGCAACTGGCTGCCAACAAGTTCTTAATTTGGTATAAATCTTCTAGGGGTTAGGTGCTTCAGACAACATTTTTGTACTATAGAAAACATCACTGCAAGGCATTGCCCTGTTCCCTACATGGGCAATTGTTACTTCTTTTCTAGACCCGGTCTAATGCAGAGTCAGAATGCTTGGTTTGATCAGTTAGAAAAGAAGGGTGAGTGGAGATATGAACTGCAGGTTCTTTTGTTCATGCTTAGGTGTTAGGAAGTCAGGCCTTTGCCACCATATTGCTTGACAAGAGATATCTTTTATCAACACAGAAAAACAGAGCTTTGGGTGGAAAATTCTACCTTGCTCAGAGCTCTGGGTGATGCTTCTAATCATGTACATTTCTGCTGTCTTCCTTCAATTAAAATTGTTCTAAGAGTTCACTTGCTGGGATCAGCAGCATTTTGTTTTGCTGTCTGTAGGATCTGGTGATCCTGAGCTGGGGATGTTCTTTGGTCATAGTTTTGCAAAAGGTGTGGTCAGCACAGCTTGGGCTGTCGATTATGCTGGAAAAGGAGACTGAGATAGAGAGTCAGCTGGATTTAAGTGCTTTGCAAAGCACATGCAAGGATTTGTTAATACACTACAGTTGGCCAATTGAAAGCATTTTCAAATACCCCTGGGTGTTGGGGTCAGAGCTAAGTAGAGGAGTAAATTCCACATGTGAAAGAACTCAAAATAGCATCAAACAACAGACTCAGAAATATTTGAAGTAAATCCCATCTGCAAATCTCACCAAAAGACAGGCAAAAAGTCCACAGTAGACCTTGGATTCATTTCAAGACTCAGACACCTTGGTCAATGACTGCAATGAGTGTATTTATTGTGGGATATTTTAGATTTTGTTCATTTATTCATGAATACTCAATGGCTAGCTCATCATTCAAAATGCTGCCAAAACATTTTTCCATGAAAAGGAATTAAACAGCTATGGAGAAGGTTGCGATGAGGTTTATGAAAAGGGATTCAAATTTCCTGTGTCAAATAACCAAGGACAAGCTGAGGTGGAATGGGCCCCGAAGTCTGGAGACGCACCTTAGGGCCAGAAGTGTGCCACTGCAATTGCTCCTCAGCCTTTTGGCTAAGATGGAGTGCAGTAGTGTGTGTTGTAGTCAGAGGGAGAACCAGAGTCACACAGGCAGGTCAGCCCCTACCTAAGGTGAGATTACTGTGGCAGTGAGGATAATAATGATGAATTAGCAAATACCTATTGAGTACTTACTGTATTTTCCTTGTCCAAGGCTTCACAGCAGGAAAATGGCAGAGTTGTGATTCAAACCCAGAGCCACTAATCTAGAGCCCTGATTCTTTTTTTACGTTTTCAAACAAAGTTTATTAGAAAAAGAAGGGAGAAAAGAAAGAGTGACATGCCAGAGTTGGCATGGGCGAAAGAAACCATCAGAGCCCTGATTCTTAACCATTACTCCACCAACCAGGCCAGTGGGGAGCCTGGGTCTCCTTGGCTAACGTGAGAAATCTTGGTAAAACTTAGCATTTAGAATTCTGTTACCAAGTGAGCCATTGTCTGAGCCATTTTTGCAAGGGTGTGCAGGTGTGTGCCACACGACTCCAGAGGATGCTGTACATAGTTTATGCGGCTGCCACTCCTGTCCCGAAAATTTCATAGTAGACCAAGTGACAACCATAACTATGTCTCCACCATTTCAATCCTCCAGCTGTCACAAGTAAGATACCTGCTGAGAGGTAAATGACCCTGCCACAAGGTCATTGGCTACAAAGAAAAGTTAGCACTGGCCTGCAAAGGACAGCTCTTCCCACTGGTGAGCCATTGCTTCCCAGTGTCCTGTGGCATGGTCTACTCATGGCTTATATATATAGGTCAAACGTGTACAAAGGAATTTGGAAAGGGATAAGTACAGATAATAAAGCTTGTTTGCTTACAAAAAAAATCTGGTCTACCCCAGAGAAGCCAAAGAATGGAGTTGCCATCAATATGGGTGATACTCCTGAACTGCTTGCTCTTTCAGAAGCAAAAAAAAAAAAAAAAAAAAAGGAAATATTTTGAACCAAGTGATTCTCTGGAAGCAATTTATTAGTGCTGTGGGAAGGCTAGAAATGCTGTTGCTAGGAAAATGAAATCAGTGCATGTTTGGATTTATGTCTCACAAAGGGACCATAAATGCTACTCTCTGCTGGGAGGGCTGGCTGTGAGCAGCGAGAATGACTGTGTGCTACTGTCCCAAGGATGTGTGTGAGGGCTGGAGAAAGATGTCTCAGCTGCTGCAGGGTCTCTGTGGGAATCTCCTTCAGTTCCTCTCTGGCCTGGATGAGCCAAGCTAAGGAATGGAGCCTCTAAGGTCTGGCTTCTGCTGGCAGCGCTGTGGGCTGGGCTAACATTTGGAGGAAGAGTTACTCTCCAGGCACTTCGGAAACATGCAAAGAAGGCCTGGCCATAGGTGGCTTTACAAGTGTATTCTCATTTCCCAAATATCCTCACAGCTGGTTTCCAGATCTGAGGAAGGAACTATTAAAAGCAGCTGTTTCAGACGGCAGCAGATCAGGAACAGAGAGTCTTCATCAGCCCAGGTCTGCCACTAGCTTTCAGGATAGCTTGTATTCATTCTTCTATTTCTTGGGGGGGATGGGAGTGTCTCAGTTTCCCCATCTGTAAAATGGAAGTATAGAAGGTTTGACTCAATATGTTCATTCCAGCTCTAAATCCTACAATCCTATGAAACACAGATTGATCTGAGAGCATTGCTGAATTGCTGCAAAATAGTTTTGTTATTATTTATTTCGATGAAGCCAGAATTCTAAAATAATATCCAGCTAGCCATTGGAATCTCAGTAAACTCAATAAATGGACTACCCTCACCCCTCTAAACAGTCTGAGAAACAAAACAAAACAATGGTAGATGGAAGGCCAGGTATGAGGTTTTAGGTCTAAGAAGCAGAGAATTATCTCTTATTTCCAACCTGACTCCAAATCCTCATTTCAATTTGCGCTGAATTTCTGAGTGGTTGTAGACACACAGTCCAGGGTAGTGAAAAGACACTGGAAAAGGAATCTAAGACCTCATTTGGGCTCTATTACTTAGTAGAAGTAGTCAATTTCCCTGTCCTTCCTACACCCACTTCTCAGAACACTTGCTTCATATGCCCTGTGAGTGGGTGGGGATTTAGGGAACAGAGATGGAAAGGAAGGCCCCATTTAGGCAAGGCCAGTCAGATCTGCACTTCTCAAAAGCTGTCACTGGAATATGATCAGTGGTGTCCTGGTCAAGGGTCAATATTCACCTTTGCTGGGCACCAGCTGGGAGGGTAGCAGTGCACAGGACTGACTCATGGAGAGGTCAGACTCCTGAGAAAAACAGATGAGCAGAGATGCAAATATGAAGGATCGTGGGGTAAAGGAGAGAAAAGGAGAATAAGAAAGCTGAGTTAATAAATGTTTTAAGATCCTGGTCCCATTCCCTTCTGTACTTCCTGCCCCAAGGCCTTGGAGTTACCTTAACACTCACCTTGTCTGAATGGGTTTCTCTTACATGCAACCAATCTCTGATCGCCCTTATCTTACCGTGACTTTGTGTAAGTGGCTCTATCTCTGGGTGCCTCCGTTTCCTCCTCTGTAAAATGTGGCAACCAGCATATGCATTTCTGGGTTTCTTTTCTAGTCCTCTGTATAAAAAGCTTTTGCAAATCAAAATAGGATTAAGTCACGGTGACTTACTTTTTCCCCGGTTATGCAGATCCATACCACAACCCCACTATGTCTATCCATGTAAATAGCCTAAATAGTTGTTGTCTTGGCAAAGACTACTGTCCCTTCCAGTACCCAGGAATGGAGAATGGAAGAATGGGCCCCAGACTGTCATGGTACAAATGCAATATGCCAGCACTCAATGCTGCTAAAGATGAGGTAAATCGATGGCTTATACCCGTGTAACTCCTGTCTACTTTCGCTGTCACCATGGCCCATGTGTGAATTTATAACTCCAGTGTGTCTGCTGGAAAACAAAACTGAGGTATCACTAGCACCCAGGCTTCAGAGCTTTTTCTTAGACTCCCTCTGTCAGCCCCCTTGAAGTAGGTAGAATGTTAGTGATTATGTGCAATTTTTGATTGGAATTTTCATTGCGTAGAGATTCTTAAAGCGTCTATGTGGCATCTCACCAGTGCCATTGTCTGCCACAAAGGAAGGCTGTATGGGTGGCCGGGTAGTGTCTGTTGATAGCCACCGAACTGCAAGGAAAAACAGAATATATGCAGCTATAAGGAATTACATTAGACACAAAAAGAAAAAAGAAAGGAAAAAAATAAACCTTTTCTAGGGTGGTAAGACAGTGGTGTATATTAAAAGGGACAATGTGTTAAGAAAATCTTGAAATATTTTTAGAAAAAGCAGACTGGGTATCATTCAGTCCTGCTTCAAGGCCCAGGAATAGATCTAATGACATCTCAGTGTCCCTTCCAGGCCTAGACTGATGACTAGGTCTCCATCAGAGAGTCCCTCTTCCCCCATTGCACCAAATTTCTATCAATTTCATCAAGTTACTATCCATTCTCCTATAACTGCCTGAGGAGGTCCATATTTCAGACAACTATAACTTTACTCTTTCCCATCTAGTCCTCAGTATACACCCACTTCACCCCCATTCTCTACCTCATGTGGGAGAGGAGACATAACAACAAGAATCCGGACACTATGAACAAGAGGGCAGATCTCTTCTGGTGGTTGAATTAGTTGCCCTCTGCATAACTGAGGATATACATACCATTGTTTCTCACTCAGTGTCTGTCACCCATGCTCCCTAAATATACCCTTCAGAGGGCAGTACTCAAAGGCTTCCAGAGACGTGGTCCTTCTAGCTTGACACCCCTACCCACGGGCAGTAGAAAATTACTGATTAGCAGATCCAGCTAACCAGTGGACAAATCAACCTCAGGTCCCTGAATCCTAAAGAAACTCGGCACGTGGTGCTTAATACTCAGGCTGTTTCTGGCTCCATTCACAAAACATCAGTATATCTCACTGATCTCTTGGGAGATGACTGAATTAAAAAATATATATATTTATGTTTTATTTTTTGTAGAGATGGGAGTCTGTCTAGGTTGCCCAGGCTGGAAACTCCTGGCCTTAAGCAATCTTCCCACCTTGGCCTCCCAAAGCACTGAGATTACAGGTGTGAGCCACTGCGCCTGTAATCTCAGATGTGTAACACTAGATGTCTAAATTTTAAAGCTCTTTTGGTGAAAGGAGAGGACATGGGACAAAGCTATTTAGTAACCTCATTCTCACTAGGGGGCATTTAACAGTAGGTCCATTTGGCATTCCAGATGATACTGCATCATTTATTCGGTATTTGTTCATCAAGGATTTATAACTTCCCAATGTGTCTTTAATCCACTCACTTTCTCTTCATTCCCACAGCCATTTCCCTCTTCCAGGGAAAAGGAACAAAATGGCACTAATATTTCTTAGTACCAGGCACTGTGTTTTGGGTGCTACATGTACACTGTCTTGTGAGCTCTCCCTAGGTTTCTGAAACCATCTTCCAAATGTACTCCCAGCCTCCACATGCTACCCTTTTCATCCATACTACACACAGATGCCAGAAAATCCTTCTATCACACTTGAAAATGTTGACAACTTCTCACTTCCTTCTGGGTGAAACTTAAGTGGTGTAGCCCTCACAGCTTGCTTCAGTCCCTCCTGCTTCTTCTTCAATTACCCCCTACAGAGACTCCACAGAGAAGTTTTGCCACCTTTTCTGAACTCAGAGAATATTTCCATATCCTGTGGACTTTGTCCACATTGAAGCACTTATATAAATGTTCTCTCCGTCCTTCACATTTGGAAAACTCTTCTTAGTTTATGAAACCACAGCTTAAACATCTTCTTATCTTTCTATCCTTCTCTAGGTTTCCCAGGTGGAGTTAATTAGACTTTCATCTCTTCTTCTTATACCACTTTATATAAACTTAATTTACAGCACAGCTCACATTGTATTATAGATCTGTGATGTGTTACTCAGGGTCAGCCACCTGCTACTACAAACAACTCAAAAATGTTCATAGCTTGACATAACAAAGGTCTATTTCTTGCTTATGCAACAGGTTAATAGAAGAGTTCCTCCTAGAGGCTCTTTTCTCCAAGCGAGGACTCAGGGATCCAGGCTGCTTCCATTTTATAGCTCTGTTAAGCCCTAAGATCGTGGAGTCCTTCACTCCCAGACACAGAAAACAGAAAACAAAAATAAACACAAGCACCAAAAAACTCCAGAAGATAGAATAGGAGGTTTTAAGGATCCAGGTCTGGCCCAGTCTCCAACCATTACTTCAAGACAAGAAGCCTTCATTTATATCCACTGACTACTTTTCATAGGACTCTCAACTTACCTTACCACTGATTTGGGGCCTAGAAATATCTTCAGGAGAAACAACAACAACAACAAAACCCAAGAAATAAACAAAAAACAACAACAACAAATATCTATATCCAGCCAAGGATAATGTTATAGCCTTTGTGCTTTTCAATGGAACTGCCATCCAAGGGAGGCCATTGTGAGGTTTTGGGCATCAGTAAGACTTCACATTATGGTATGAAACAACTGACATGTGTTCACAGCTTCCATTTTTGTCTATTAATACTCAATTACTCAAAACTGTGGCAATTAACTATTAAGTTAATAGAGAAATCAAAATGGCTTATAATATTTACCATTAAACACAAAGAGTGAATCACATTGCCAAAACTTCTGGAACTCTAAGGAAATTTTTGATCACCTCTCTCAACTCTGTAGCATATTTGTTGAAGGTTAATTCTCTCTAGTGCACCTACTGGTCATTAAAAAACAAACAAAAAACAGAGTTTTCTTTTCCTCCACTTCAGCCCTAGGATTACTCAAATAATATAGTTTTTAAGGGTAAATAAGTTCCTAGCCAATATATATGTAGAACATTTGATGTTGCCCCTAAACCAAGGTTACAAGAGAACATAGGTAGCAATTTTCTTTTGTTGACCAGGTTTGACAAGGGGGGAAATCCATTCTAACATAAACACAGGAGAGGATACATGTTTAATGGAGAAAATTACTTTAAAATAATTGATATTTAGAGTTTAGTGCATTAAAAAATAATTTAAGCTTTGATTTTTAAAGATTTTCTATCTTTTGTGAGTCCTGGTTATAGCCCACAAAACTGATGAAAGAAACTGAGGCAGGGAAGGCTTAAGTGATTTGGCAATGATCAGAATGCAAATCACAGGTTGTTCTGGCACTTGCTCCTACCTCCCAGTCCAGGGCTCATTTCATGAGCTGATACACAAAGCAAGACCACTGGCATCACTTTAGTGCCATTTTCTCACCTCCTGCTCATGCCTTGTCTCACTCCCAATGGACTTCCTATCCCAGCTCTTCCCTGACGTAGCTAAGCCTCTTCGATGACCTTTATGACATTAAATTTAATGGACCTTTTCCAGTTTTTGCCTTACATAGTCTTTAGTCTCTAAGCAGGGCTTAACTTGAAAGACCGCTACTTTCTCCTGCAGCACCGCCATCCCTTGGCAACTATCACACAACACACTGATGGTTCGTTCCTACCTCCTTTCTGGCTGTCTCTTCTCTGCAGCCTTCAACTGCTCATCTTCTCCATCCAGACCATCAAAATTCATATTACCCCAGACTCCATCCTGGGCCCTCTTCTCTTCATTCTCTGTAACTTCCTCTCTATTGTCCATGCTCATGGCTTCAATAGCCACTTATTCACAAATAAACTCCTCATTTTATAACTTTATATGTAGTTATAAACAGCTAACGGTCTCTTCTGAGTTCCAGGCTTGTCCACTTCTACTTACAGATGCCTCAAACTTACTTTGAGATCTAAGCTGAAATCTTTTCTCCCTATATCAGATCCACTTCTCTTGCAATGTCTAGCTCAGTGAATGGCACTGCTGTTGACCCAGTAGTACAATTTAGGAGACCCAGAGCCATTTTTTGTGCTTCTCTCTCCTTTCCTCTCCACATTTTATCTATTGCCAAACCCAGTCCACTTCACCTCCTAAATACCTCTCAGATATATCACTTTCTCTCTTATCTCTAATTAAAACCACCATCACAGCCTGACTGGGCTACAAGACCAGTAATGAATCTCCCTGTCTCACTATTGCCATTTTATAGTTTATTCTTCACACTGCAGCCAAAGAGATATTTTCAAAAAGTTAATCTAATGATGGCTCCCACTACCTCTCCTCTGTGCTCATCCAAGTAGTTCAATAGGTTCTCATTGCTCTTAGGAAAAAGACCAGATCCTTATTCTCAATGAGAAATCCTGTGTGCTGTAGCTCCTACCCATCCTACCTAGGGGGAGTGTGGTATAATCTCTCTTCATACCACACTCCCCCTGCTCTCTGAGTTCCAGCTACATAGGTTTTCTTTAGCTCCTTGACCATTACAAGTGCCATTCTACCACAGGAAAGACAGACCCACAAATTCAATGAGCTTACTTCTGTTAAAGTCCTTCACAGAACCCCATACTTTTCCTTCATGAAACTTCTCAAAGCAGTAATTTACATTTATTTATATGTTCATGTATGGATGCCTATCTTTGTCACCAGATCATAAGCTTAATAAGATGCGACCATGTTTGTTTTTGCTCATCATTATAGCCACAGCACCAGTCACTGTGCCTAGCACATACTATGTTCAATAAAATTTTTTCCAATGAATATCACAAATCATTACATTAATTAGGTAATCAATCAATAAATTATGTTTTCTTGCTTTCCTTTCTGTTTTAATATTCTGTCATATGTATTAATGACTTTAGATGACCTCATATGAAGCAGTTTTTTACTTCTATTGGCACTAAATTTCCTCCATTCAAGATTCACATGAATTCCTTTTATGAAAAGAATTTCAGGACTATTTGGTAACCAAGTCTATGATCACATTTTTTATTCAAGATGACTGAAGCTTCACTGTAGCGTCTAAAAAAATGACAACACATTTGCAGAAATGAGGATACTAGAGCAGTGACTGGGAAATAAGGATGCTCTTTAATGAGGGCTCCAGTCTGGAGCCAGGAGGGCAGGATACAAAGGCCAGCTCCAGCTATATCTGCAGCTTGATTGCGAGGAAATCACTTCCTTTCCTGGGTCCCGGTTTGCTCCTCTGGGAAATGAGAGAGTTGTTCTAAATCAGAAGACTTCTGCCTTCAACATGTGACATGATTCATGAGAATGGCCATCCCACTGCGTGCCATTTCCCTGTAAAACCAGAACTCTCCCTGGGGGGATAAGGTCTTTCAGAGCCAAAGGCTTTTCCTTCTTCAAGGCTATATTTTTTCTGGTAGTTCTTAACCTGCCACTTACAATGGGAATGTACCACAAAAAATTACACTTAGTCTCTAAAAGGTACATCTTTATCACTCTGTCTGACACTCATTCCTCCATAATCAGGACGGAGGAGACTATGTCTCATCTGCTAATACTCCATTTCTGGAAATGATGTAAGTCAGCATAGCAAGTGCCCATTTCTGACTGAGCATTGCAAAAGGAAAGCATTGGAGTCAGGAGTCAGGATGTGTGTCCCAGGTTTTCCACTTCCTGGTTTGGTGAGCTTTGGGCATGGTCACTCAACTTCTCTGAATCTCGGGTCTTTAATTTGCACGTTTGTCCCCTCCAAGTCTAATGTTGAAATGCGATCTCAAATGTCGGAGGTGGGGCCTAGTAGGAGGTGATTTGGTCATAGGGGTGGATCCCTCATGAATGGCTTGATGTTCTCAAAGTAATGAGTGAGTTCTCACTCTATTAGCTTCTGCCAGAGCCGGTTGTTTAAAAGAACCCACCTCTACCTCCTTGCTCTCTTGCTTCTGCTCTTGCTATGTGACATGCCTGCTGCCCTGTCACTCCCCTCACTTTTCCTCCATGAATAAAAGCTTCCTGAGTCTTCACCAGAAGCTAAGCAGATTTTGGCATCATGCAGAACAATTAGTCAAAAGCCCTTTTTATCTTTACAAATTATCTAGCCTCAGGTTTTTCTTCATAGCAACGCAAGAATGAACTGATACATATATCTAACTGACTTACTTCATAGGGTGGTCATGAAAACCATATGGGACAGCATTTAAGAAAATTCTTTAAAAACTTTATGGTACAATAAATACGGGGTTTCAGATGCCCAAACATGCCCCAAGGAATAAAAGCATACAGAGTCATGATGTCAATATCATAAAAATTACACTTTCAGCAACCATTTGGTGTCAACTCCTAGTAGACCGAGATGTTAGCTGCTCAATATAGCCTTCTGCACAGACCAAGATCACAGCATTCCAAAAATCCTAGACCTCTCAAAGCAAAATTTGAAATAATCTTGAAAAATTCAAGATTATTTAGTGAAGAAATAACTGTTTACCTTGTAGGGTGACAAAGGATCGAAACTCACATATTTAGAAAAATGGTAGAACCATCAGGTAAATATCAATAACAAATGGACAAAAGCATGTTAGAGATATTCTAACTCATAATGTAGACTGAAAAAATAGTATTAACCCAAGAAGACCTACTTGTTGTTCTGGTTCAGTAACAACTTTTTTAGCACTATCAGAGACCAATTTCTCCCAAATAACTGAAGCTTAAAAATAGAATGAAAACCTTAACATCTATGGACAACTGATTTTTAACTAGGGTGCCATGACCATCCATGGGGAAAAGACCGTATCTTCAACAAATGATGCTGGGAAAGCTGAATATCTACATGCAAAAGAATGAATTGGGTCCTTACTTTGTCTTCCTCATTTTATGCCATATGCAAAAATCAACTCAGAATGGAACAAAGAGCTAAAACCATAAAGCTTCTAGAAGAAAAAATAGAGTAAAAGCTTTATGACATTGAATCATTGCCAATAATTTCTTGGATATGACACCAAAAATGCAGGTAACTTCAAAAACATAGATAAACTAGACTTCATCAAACTTAAAACCTTCTCTACATCAAAAAACACTATCAAGAGCATGAAAAGACAACCCACGGAGTGGGAGAAAATGTATCCACAAATCACATACTTTATAAGGAAATAATATTCAAAATATATAAAGAGCTCCTATAGTTTAAAAACAAACAAACAAAAGCCCAATTCAAAAACGGGCTAATGATTTATTATTATTATTTTTTGAGTTGGAGTCTCACTCTGTTGCCCAGACTTGAGTGCAGTGGCAGCTCCTGGCCACCGCAGCCTCGACCTGCTGGGCTCTGGCGATCCTTCCACCTCAGCCTTCCAAGTAGCTGGAACTACAGGCGCATTCTACCATGCCCAGCTAATATTTTTGATTTATTGTAGAGATGAGGTCTCACCAAGTTGCCCAGGCGGGTCTCGAACCCGCAGCTCAAGCAATCCACTCACCTCGGCCTCCCAAAGTGCCAGATTACAGGCTGAGCCACCAAACCAGGCCGCTAATGATTTAAATAGACATTTAAGAAGAAATGTCTATTTAAATACGCAAATGATCAATAAGTACTTGAAAAGGTATTCAATATCACTAGCCATTAGGGACATGCAATCAAAACCACAATGAGATATGATTTCATACCCATTAGAAATTCCATTACCAAAAATAAATTTTCAAGAAAAATAAGACTTGTTAGTGAAGATGTGAAACAATTGGAACCCTTGTTACATTGCTGGAGGGAATATAAAATCATGCAGTCACTGCGGAAAAAACTTTGACAATTCCTCAAAACATTGAATGTGAACTATTACATGATTCAGCAATTCCACTAGTGGATATATCCTAAAGGTATCCTAGAGAAAGACTCAAAAAGACACCAGTGTTCTTAGTAACATTATTCACAAAGACAAAAAGGTGGAAACAACTCAAATGTCCACCGACAGATGACTGAATAAACAAAATATGGTATACACATACAATGGAATATTATTCAACCTTAAAACTGAATGAAACTCTGACACATGCTATAGCATTATGCTAAGTGAAATAATGAACATTATGCTAAGTGAAATAATCTGGATGCAAAAGAACAAATATATGAATCTGCTTATATGAGGTGCCTAGAATTGGCAAATCCATAGACACAGAAGATAGAACAGTTTCTTAGAAGCTGGAAGGATGAAAGAATGGGGAGTTAATGTTTAATTGGTGCAGAGTTTCTGTGTAGGATGATGGAAAGTTCTGGAGATGGATGGTGATGATGATCACACAAAAATGTGAATGTACTCAACTGAATTATACACTTAAAATGTTGAAAGTAGTACATTTTACATTGTGTATATTTTATGACAATAAATAAAAAATAGAATGGAAGTTCTGACATCTTAGAAAATTTCTTTGCTGTCACTTGAATATGTTTTCTTTACTGAAGGGTAAACTCTTAGGGAGCCAAGGTGGAATTGATGGAAAAGAGCCAGTGCCTGAGTTCCCAGTGCCCCCTGCAGCCCTTGCTCACACTTATCAATCTCAGGCTTTCTGCATCAAATTTCTTCTTTCCCCCTTGAAAATACTTTTCATGATGGAAAATAAGGATGCCAGGCTTCAGCACCCTCGCATCTCTGGATAAATGAGATGTCACCCCAGCCTGCAGTTATTGTCCAGATCTGCACTGCAAAGAGCAAAGAAGAAAACAGAGTCAATGTTTTGAGTCAGAGGAAGAAAAAAGACACAGTCTTTAGGGGCTGGGGGCAGGGAGAGGGGTGAGAGTGGGAGTAAGAAGTATTCCAGTAATGGCCCTTTGCCTCTGCCATGCCTGGGGAGAGACCTGTAAAACACATAGGCTCAAATGTGATGGACGCAAACCCCCCATGCAAGAGCTGGATGCCAACAGTTGTACCAGAAGAATTCTCATCTTTCTCCTCAGAAGCACAACCTCCATTTTCCATGGCAGAACAATAGCCAGGGCAGTCAGAAGGGAGGGCTACATTCCATACTTCCACCAACAACAGGATGATGCTCAATATCTGCTGTTGCAACCACAACAGACCACAAAAACCCACCAGCTTCATGACAAACTTTTGCTTTCAAAGAAAGGTTTCTGTCCGGGAGACATGATGCTGCAAATCCATGAAGAATTAAGTGTTACATCCATCACTTGCCTAATAGAACTCGATAATCTTTTTTTCAATAACAGGAGATATTTTTATTTAGGCTTCCTTTCATTCTCCCACTGTGTGTGTTGGGGAGCTGGTGGTGAGATAAAAGAAAAAGACTGTGGGAAGCATCAATGAGGAGGAGTAAACACTATATTAGAGGTCATAGTATATAAGAAAATGAGTAGATAGCAAACCATTTCTGGCTGGGCTCGGTGGCTCACACCTGTAATCTCAGCACTTTGGGATGCCAAAGTGGGACGATTGTTGGAGGCCAGGAGTTTTGAGCCTGCAGTGAACTATGATTGGACCACTGTACTTCAGCCTGGGCAACAGAGTGAGACCCTGTCTTGAAGTAAGGAAGGAAGGAAGGAAGAAAGGAAGGAAGGAGGGAGGGAGGGAAGGAAGGAAAGAAGGAAGGGAGGGAGGGAGGGAGAAAAGGAGGGAGGAAGAAAGGGAGAAAGGGAAGGGAGGAGGAGAAGAAGGGAGAGAAGGGAGGGAGGAAGGAAGGACCCTAACCTTCCATTTTTCTAAATTTTTTCATTTGCATGTCATACAGACATCCAACATTGGTCTCCAAATTCTCCCAGCAGATTGCTCATCTTCACTTCACACATGTAGTTCAGTGATTTATGCAAAAAGAAGATGATGGCAATTCTTCCTCAATCATAACTAAAATATCAAGGAAGGGATGAATAGAGAGAGTACAGAGGATTTTTAAGACAGTTAAACCACTGTATATGATACTAACATGGTGGATGGATGGCATTTTGTATTTGTTCAAACCCATAGAATATACTGTTAAAGTCTTATGAAACTTAACAAAGCAGCTCTAAAGTTCACCTGAAAAAAAAATGGGGAAGTATATTTTAAAATATTTTGGCAAAATGAAAGTAGTGAGGACACAATAGCCTCATCAGGCATTACAGTATGTTATAAAATCATGTAAATATGTAAAATAGTGCTGGCTCTGAAACTGACAGATCAATTGAAGAGAATAGAGAAACTAGAAGTAAATCTTAATGTATATAAGAATGCAATTAATTTGGAGATAGTAGGGACAGATAGGATTGCTTAAAAGATGGTTTTAGTGCAATTGATTAAATTTTTTAGAGAAACTAATCCAGCTCCTAGATATTATTCTAAGTTTCACTCTACCGACCTACCCCAAGTGTTCAGATCTTTCTGAGTTTCCCAGATCTATGACTCCAGAGCTCAGGAAGCTTTGCTGTGCTTTCCTCCACTCTGGTCCTCTGATTCTAGTGTCCCATGATTGTCTCTGCATCCCCTAACCTTCCTGAGAACACAGCTCCTATGGGGACCATGACCCTCCCTTGCTGGCATCATTCTTTGGTAAGAAGTACCTCACCTTCCCACGAACTTCTTAGGCCAAAGTGTGGTCATAAGCCTCTTTGACTCTCACAGCACATGCAGGACCAGAATATGTTTGAAGATTTGGGAATAACAAAAAGGAAATACTTAGTAGTTGCCAGAGTTTAGTGGGGGAGGAAGGGATGGAAAGACAGAGTACAGAGAAGTTTTAGGGCAGTTAAACCACGCTATATGATACTATCATGGTGGATGGATGGCACTTTATATTTGTTCAAGCCCATAGAATATACTGTTAAAGAAAAAAATTATTCTAACATTTGTTAAAACAATAAGAAAAATTTTTTGAAGACTCTTATGATAGTTGTCAAGATTATTTGCGTAGGGCCCAATTCCAAAGACAGCTGAGTATTTACAGCCAATGAGTAGCATAAGAGAGTCAGTGTGTAGAAAATTATTAAGAGGGGATATGAAGGGTAAACCAACTTAACAGGTTTCTTGCTAAGGACAGGCCAGGGTGTCCAGATAGCAAGAGTCAGGGATAAGGAGTTTGATCAGACAGCCAGGGTGATCAGATTTCAATGGTAGGAGGATTCTCACTAAACTGATTTAGCAGGATTCTTGCTAAGATGTGTGATGGAGGCCCAGCAAGGACAGGTCAGAGGCCAAGATCAAGGCTTAGTCTACAAGAGGGCCCATAGGAGCCTGACTAAAGTGTGATTGAGAATCAGGAGAGTCTTTGTCAGTACAAAACCAAGATTGAGCTGTAATGTAAACTATGGACTTTAGGTGGGAATGACATGTCAACGTAGGCCCATCAACAATAACAAATGTCTCACTGTAGTGTGAGCTGTCAGTAGTGGGGGAGGTTGTGTGTGTGGGAACAGGAGGTACAAGAGGACTCTCTGTACTTTCCTCTCAACTCTGCTGTGGACCTAAAACAGAGACTCTAAAAATAAAATTTATTAAGCATTTGTAATTAAATTTAATTTTTTTGTTAAAAGGAACTATGACATTGGATCATTCTTAACTATGGCACAGGTAGCAGGACCCATCCTGTGCCCTTCATTAGGCAAGAAGGTTCAAGGAAGACACCAGCTCAGCAACTCATTTGACCCCTGGGAGATTCAATGACTGCTGCCTTGCCAAGCAATAGGAGTGCCACAGTTTATGCCTTCCCCTCTGTCTGTCATCTCTCCACTTCTGCTCTGTTCTGTTGAGAACCTTGTGGTCTGACTACCCAACAGCTATTCATAATCCCTTCCCACTTGCTCTGATAAGAGGTATAGGAAGGGGCTTCCGAGAATGCTTTTAAAGACAATAGACTGACTGGTATATCTCCTTTAGCCTATTGGCCTTTTTCTATTCATCTTGCCAGGAATGTGGATGTAATGTTGAAAGCAACCATCTTGTCATTATGAGGATGACAACCACAAGCCCAGGATATCAGAGTTCAAAGAGAGAAAGAGGTGAGGATATTAATGACATTGTCAACTCTGGACTGCCTATATCCAGATATGTTTTCTCTGAGATAAATACATCCTTTATGTGTGTAACCCTTGATCGTTTGCTTTTTGATACTTCTAGTCAACCATAATTGCAATTAGTATACTTTTATACTCCCCCAATGGGCACAAGAGTCAGATAAACAAATCTGCTGCATAAAAAAATATCCAAGTGGGATGGAGAGACTTCTATTTTTTGAGTGTGGCTTAAATAGGAAAGCATTTTCTCTGTCACAACAAGGCACTTCCCACTAGGTATAAACTCATGATTGCAATAATCCTCTCTTCTTCCTCCTCCCCAGGGTTCTACTTTTATAAATAGGAGTAGTGGCAAAGGGTATTAATTGGATAGGACATATGCATTTCTACCTCATTAACAATTCATTTTTAAAATATGTAAGAACAAATAATGTGAGGTATTGCACATGGAAAAAGACTATTGGCTAACCATAATTTAGACCAGTGGTAGTCTGTTGGTCCAGAAGTGATCTTTTTAACATAAAATTCACTTTACTCCTCTACTCAAATATCTCTTGTGGTGGATTGTATTACTTCCATGCCCCATTGATGTTGGGCTTGGTCAAGTGACTGGGTTTGGACAATGAAATGTGAGCAGAGGTTTTCAGCATACTTGCTGGTTTGACTTTCCCTCTTGTCTTTCTGCTATCTGCTATAAGAAGGGCATGCTCTGGCCGCCATCATCTCAGAATGAGGAGCAATTGAAGCAGTCAGGAGCCCAAGATTCAGCTTGAATCAAAGTCTCCAGAGAAGATCCACAGATCCATAATTGTATTATAAAGTTTCTTCTTGTAAACCATTGAAAATTTGGGATCGTTTGATATGTAACATTAGGCAGTAATTGCTGACTAATATACTTCCAATGCTTTCCAGCTCATGTGTAAAAAACAAACAAAACAAAAGAAAACCCAATGTCGTTAGAGTGATTTAAAAGAATCCTCAAATTCTGGCTCCTTTTGTCTCTCTGACTTCATCTTCAGCTACTTTTCTCCTTTCTCTCTGCTCCAAATACAGCAGCCTCTTTGTCCCTCCTGTAACATGGCAGACATGTTTCTGCTTTGGGACTTTGCACTTGCTTCTCCTCTTCCCTGGAACCATTTTTCCAAGTTCTTTATGGCTCCTTTGTTAATTTCCCTTCCATCTTTAAGAAAGTCATCTCAGTGAAGACCTATTTGATAAGCTGATTTTAAACTACATTCCCCAGAACTCCCTATTGCCTTCCTTGATTTGTTTTTCTATTTAGCACTCATCATTATTTATACCTCCTCTTTCTACCACCCCACTACAGTGCAGGGACTTTATTTAATTAGTGCAATGTTTTCAGGGACTACTTAGAGCCTGACACATAGTAGGCACTTACTAATTGTTTATAAATGTTATAATGGATAAGGGAATCAATTAAAATCTCAAAATACAAATTTATAAATAATAAATTTTAAATTATTTAAACAATAAATTACATTTTGCTTTAAAAATAAAAATATACAAATGCCATTACAGAAAAAAGAAATACAGGTGACTAAAAATATAGATGACTCATTTGCAATCAAAAGATTAGAAATAAATATTACAGAGAACTATTCTTTCTCCTTTCAAATTGACAAATGTTTTAAATAGTTATAATACTCATGTTGGCAACAATTCTCTTTGGCTAGCACAGGTATTCTCATACACTGCGGGTGGAAGTATGCAGAGACTCATCTTTTTGGGAAAGATATCAAACATCTTTAAAGTTCACGTCTTTGGTCCAGTAATTTCTCTTCTAAGAATCCTTCCTAAAGAAGAAATCACTGTGTGAGGCAAGAAATTATGTATCAAAATGTTACTTATGGCATTATTCATAATGGCACAAATTTAGAAACAACCTAAGCAAACAATAGGACAGTGAAATGAATCATACAACTTTTTAAAATTTTTTAAGCTTTTTATCTTCTTGATTGATATATAAAACTTGTACATATTTATGGGGTACATGTGATATTTTGTTACATGCATAGAATGTGTAATGATCAAGTCAGAGTATTTGGAATGTCCATCACTTTGAGTTTTTATCATTTCTATGTGTTGGTAATATTTCAAGTACTTTCTTCTAGTTATTTTGAAATACATAATACATTTTTGTTAACTATAGTCAACTTACTCTGCAATTGAACATTAGAACATATTCCTTCTGCCTAACTGTATGTGTGTACCCATTAACCCATAGTACTTTCATAGCATAATATATAATGTTTGCAAATAGCATTTCAATGATATGAGAAATCATTCACAACACAGTATTAAGTGAAAAGAGAAGAAAACAAAGTTGCATACATAGTATAATCCCAATATACAAAAATAAGAATATACATGAGAATGAAAAGTCTAGAAGAAATACAGTATATCAAAATGTTTATAGTGCTTAGGACATGGAGTAAAGGATGATTTTTATTTAAAAAAATACTTCTCTGCATTTTCAAGATCCTATGATGATGGTCATATATAAGATAGAAATTTGAGACCAACCTCTATGATAGCAGAAAGCCCAGCCACAATCCTAGGAAATGATGCTGCAGAATGCCAGAGCCTTTCATGACCATATTTGGGTGAACGAGTATATTTGAATTCAAAGATAGTGCACTTTAGAGGAAAGAAGAAATAAAATCTATTTGCTCTAATTTTCACTTTTTTCATATAGTGCTATTTTTTCTCTCTCTAATAGTTTGTATATAGACCCTTCAAGACAGAAATCACACTTTGTCTTTCAGGATCTCTCAGGTCAACCAAGGCTTGCATTGTATGGAGATCATAGGACACAGAACTGAAATACAGGCGGGGTAACAGAAACAGGGAGGAAAAAGGTGCTGAGGGCAGCAGAATGGAGACATAGAACATATGGAAGTAGGGTAGGTTAAACCACAAAGTAGTGGAAATAGAAAATGAAAGTGAAAGAGAAGCTTAGGAGGAAGGAAAGAGAGAGACAGTGCTGTGTCATACTCTGTGATGACCGCATTTTAGTCTCATCCTCCAGGACACAGCTGGATTAAATCCAGTCTAGAGTTGACCTGAAAGGAGATGTTCTCACCAGTTCCGCATCAGCCCCAGATGAATCCGGAGAAGACTGACACCAGACGCTGCGAGAGTCCTTGACCCTGCCATTGGGCCTACTCAGCGGCTGGATCACAACCAGCATGAGTGACTCACCAGTCACTGGAACATTTGGAAAAAAAACTCAAGAGACGCCAGAGGCTGACGTGCTGTCCTTTGCAACTCCCAAGGCTCACTGTGATCCCACTCCAGTTAACAGAGGTGGGGGGAATAGATAAATGGTTGAGCGGGAGAGTGTAACTCATAAGGCTGGGCATAAGAAGTGGGGAAACATAGGACACCCCAAATGGCCACCTCAGTTTCTTTATCTCAGAAGGCTCATTTTTACCTAGACAGGGAAGATGACATGGAGCAAGCGAATGTGACTGTTGGTCAAACAGGTTTGATGAATCATTCCCTCCTTCAGCACCTCCATACCCCCAACGCGGTCCCCAACCTTCCTCTTCTCCCTGGGAGACCCAGCCTGGCCTGTGTGCTTGCTTCATAATTTCCTTCACTCACTCCCCTCAACACTGGCCTTGCTGTAGATATTCCCCAAGGAAGAAACCTTTCTGGTGGCTTTTTGGGGGCTATGACCATGAGATGCCAGATCATATTTTTCCCAGGGAACTACAAGGAGAAGTCTCAAACTTCTGGGCAAGGAAGTTTCATCAGTTGCCAAGGAACCTGGGCAAAATGACCAATGATAAAGACAGAGCTCAAGTACTCTGGGATATTCTAGTAAATGGGTAAGCAGGTTCCGACTCCTGGGTGACGGGACTGCTCGGCAGTCACCAATACAGGAGACCTGATAAAAATATCACAGTCTGTGGGTTTATTACTGAAGATTGGTCCTTACACCCCCACAGATTTTCAGAATTTCATTCTGTACTGGAAATGTTGGCCCATACTCTCAAAATCATGGTCAGTAGCAGAACAGAAACTGTTCTAGCCAAATGTGATGTCGCTGTGCCTAGCCCCTCAAATTGCATAAACCAGTGTGAGCTTCCTGGCTGTGGACTTGGGAAGTCACTTGACCTGTCTGAAATTTCACTTCCTAATCTTGCCTGGTGAATCTGAGAATTATAGTTTATTTGAAGTGTCTAGCTTAGTACTTGGACCAAAATAGGAATGCCAAAATTGTTGTGGTTATTCTGTTTGTTGTTAAGGTGATCTTTTAAATGCTGATGGGTAAGATATTTCCTCCTGTTAAAATCTACAATCCAGTGATTTACTTTGCCCATTCCAACTCTGGCATGTCACCCTTTCTTTTTTCCCTGTTCTCTCTAATAAACTTTACTTGAAAACTTAAAAAAACCCTACAATCCAAAGATGAATGCACAATAACTATCATACAAAATAGGATCATGAGAAGGTGTGAATTTCTGTGCAAATTCATAAGGGGAAAGAATATAACCCCTGCTGATTGGGGGCAGGAACTGGATTAGGGTGGGGAGGAAACCAGCAGCAAAAGCTTCCTGGAAGGTGAGGGTTTAACAGGGCCAGGTGTATGATGTAGTCCACCAAGTAATCATGCAGAAGGAGCGGCAGAAGCAAGACCCCAAGGCAGGAAGACAAGGGTCTGTTGAGAAACATCAGGTCATAAAGTTCAAGTGCAGGAAGAGTTGAGATGAGATGAGAAGAGTGGCCTGGGGCCAGGTGTGGAAGGCCCAAATGCTGGCTAAGGAGTTAGTATTTAATTCAGTGGTCAATAGGGAGTCATTGGAGGCCATTGAGCAGGAGAGTTGCTTTCTTTACAGCTGTGCCAGACTAAATTAAGCCTAAACAGGACTTTATAGCTGGAAAGGGAAGGCTCAGAAATAGCTCTTGACTCAGAAATCGGCATTGGGAAAGGTAATGAGAAACAGCTCTAATCAAAGCAGGGAGCTTAATTAAATTTCTAATTTTTGTGAAAGGACATTAAATGCCCTAGTTCACTAGTGATAACTGCCATGGAGGGGCTTGCAAGCAGAACATTCATCTTAACCTTTGAATAGGTGGACATTTGCTCTTTTGTGGAGGAAAAATGTTTAAGGACCTTAATAAATGGTAGCTAAATATGCAGACCTGTGTGTCCTCTGTAAGTCTACTCCTCGCCCCCCACCCAAACATCCATATGCCCTAAAACATCAGGGCAGTAACTCTCCAAAAGGAATTTGCACAGTAAATAATGGGTCTCTGATTTTGACCTCTAATTCAATGGGTAGACGCTGAGATAACTCAACTTGCTCCATATCGCTAAAGAGTCTCATAAATTATTCCAATGTATTCCTATTATGAAGAGTTCCATAATGATTTGAATAACAGTTATCTACAAATAGATCATTTTGTCATTGACCAATGGGGATTAGTGAACAGCTGATCACGGACATCACTGGTGGAATTTTCCCTGAATCCCGTCATCATCGTAACAACTGTGCACACAGTGTGATCATAGACATTGAAGCAAGACAATACTACTGTCTTTTCATGCTCATTACTTTGTGGTTTGCAAAATATTTTCACGTCGCCTGTGTTATTAGAGCTATGATTTATATTCTCTTTGAGCAATTGAGAAAACTGAGACTCAGAAAGATGAATGAGTCTACCCAAATATATACCGCTAGTTAGCGTTGGGAAAGACTAGAAAGAACCCAGGCTTTCTAACTTGTAGCTCAGTGTTCTTTCAATTGCACCAAAGTGTATTTATTAGCACTTACAAATTATACAGTATAATTTATGGCCCTTGTCCTCATTAACTAAAAATGTAAAGCCTGACTAATAAGAGAAGATGAATTAGGAAACAAAATAGTGAAAATGAATACACAGCAGACTATATGGTTGTGGTGAGAGTTTAAAGAAGGGAAGAGCCGGGCTCGGTGGCTCAGCCTGTAATCTCACGCTTTGGGAGACTGAGGTGAGTGGATTGCCTGAGCCCACGGGTTCGAGACCCGCCTGGGCAACTTGGTGAGACCTCATCTCTACAATAAATCAAAAAATTAGCCGGGTGTGGTAGCGCACACCTGTAATTCCAGCTACTTGGAAGGTTGAAGCGGAAGGATCGCCCGGAGCCCAGCAGGTCGAGGCTGTGGTGGCCGGGAGCGGCCACTACACTCCAGTCTGGGCGACAGAGTGAGACTCCGACTCAAAAAATAATAAAATAAATAAATAAATAAAGAAGGGAAGAGCCAGAAAGGCTTCTTGGAGGAGATGTGTAGTTCTCTTGCTATAACAGAAACCCAAATATTAAAAAGCTTAAACGAGTTAGAAGTTATGTCCCTTATGCGTCTAAGTGTAAGCGTCTAGAGATGATATGACATGGAGCTTATATGACAGCCCCTTGCTACTGGGGACTGAGGCTCCTTCCCTCTTTGTGGTTCTGCTATCCTGGTGTACAGATGTGTATCAGCAGCGTTCAAATAGTTCACACCCTGTCTACATCCCAGTCATAGAAAGGACAAGGGAGAATGCCTCTCCCATCAAGAATATGATCCAGATGTTGCACAAACTTGCTCACACATGAGTTTATGGGTTCAAACCTTGCTGCAGGAGAAATTGGGGCATGTGGTCCTTGCTCTGTGTTGCCATATTTCCAGTTAAAAATTCTGCTGCCATGGAAAAGGAGAGAATGAATACTGGAGAATAAACAAAAGATCTTGGCCATATGTGGGAGGCTCACTTGAGCCTTGAGGGATGAGTGGGAGTGGGGAGTGGGGGTGGTAGTACAGGGCCAGTGACGAGGGAGGGGAAAAAGGGAAAAAGAAGGCATCCTAGGCAGAATGGACTAAACAATCAAGAGTGACGAGCTCCATTCTGGGCACACGGAGATAAAGGAGTCAGAAATGGAAGCTGAATTAGGGGAATAAAGTCAGCTGTGTTCATTGGAGCCAGATACATGGAGGAGAGTCAAGCTGGATCAAGCTGGGTGGTTTGAATTTGAGCTACTATAGGTTCTTGGGGAAAATCATGTTTAAGGAAAATGTGTTGGACAGGACTATGCAGAATGAATTAGATGACTGAGCGATGGGAGCCAGGAAGACCCATTTGAAGGCTCTTTCAACAATCTGTCCATAAATTGATAAAGACTCTGTCCAAAGCAGAAGTCTTGGATTGAGAGAAGGGGTGGCATGAAAGGTATTCCATGGAATAATAACAGCTTGGTTTCTGTTGAATTGTCAGTGTAAAGAATTGACTGGGAAGTTGCCTGACATGTGTTCTTTAGGTCTCCCTTAGGTAACTATTGTTTTTCCCACCTGTGCTTGGAGCACATGATACAAGAACTGTATTCAAATATATATATATATTGCAATTCAAAAGGTCCATGTGCAGGTTTGTTACACAGGTATATTGTGTGATGGTGAAGTTTGGGCTTCTATTAAGCCCATCACCCAGGTGGTAGGCATGGTACCCAGTGGGGAGTTTTTCCAACCCTTATCCCCCTCTGTCTCTCTCCTCTTCAAGAGTCCCTAGTGTTTTTTGTTCCCCTCCTCGTGCCCATTTATATTTAGTGTTTAGCTCCCACTAATCAAGGAGAACATGTGGTATTTAGTTTTCTGTTTCTGTGATAATTCATTCAGGATAATAATCTCTAGCTGCATCCATGTTGCTGCAAAAGACGTGATTTTATTCTTTTGCAATAGCAAAAACATGGAACCAATTCCGGTGCCCATCAATGGTGGATTGTATAAAGAAAACGTGGTACATATACACCATGGAATACTATGCAGCCATAAATAAGAACAGAAAATATTTGTTAAATATAAGCTATAAGCAAGAAGCACACGTAGCAGAGGTCATTAAAATCTTCTGGGAATAGTCAACTATTAAATGTTTGGTTTTTATACAGAAAAGAGACTTAAATGGGGTGTTTTCTGCAAGTTTTCATAGCAACGGCAGCAGTTTGACATTGTAGAGTGATGTGGGACATACATTATTCTCTGAACCAAACTGTTTCTGCAGATCAAACCCACAGAAGAAAATGAAGACACCAGGTAAACCAGGTGTCTTTGGTATACACACACATACATATATATTCTCATCTTGTTTGCTTCTTTTAAGTGCCCAGATTCCCTGAACTGGCTAGGTGTGGGTAGTTCTGGTGCCACCATTATTTCTGGGTCTTTCTTTGATACTCCAACTTCCATTCCATGAATGAACCGAAAGGAGGTTGCCTTGACAACCACCTACCTCTCTCTAATCAAGAACCCTGAACAGCCTCGAGTGCTTCATTGAGATAAAAGCTCACAGAGCACCCAGACTCAGGGCCTCTGACAGTGCACAGCAGCTGAGAGGCTAATCTGAGAAGTGCTACTGTGGATAAAAGCCCCAAAACGATTCTTCTCATCACCTTTCCTGACTGCTCCTGCAGCCACTGACACTGTCAAGTAAGCATTAGATGCAATTCTGCAAATGAGACACCACATTAAGAGACTTTTCTCCAATGGGTCCATGAAATGTTTTTCCAGGTAACGATGACATTGTGTGATTAGGTAACAGATACGTCAGATCCTTTCTGTGCCACTTAACCTGGGAAGTAATTTGTTCTAAGAGTCAGAAAGCTGTTATTTTACAAATCCTTAGGATATTCTGTCATGGATTCCAGATGAAGGTAGGAGTCCTATGAGAACTACAGGTAGACCCTGGGCTTTGAATCCAAGTTTCTAATAACTAAAACACCAGGATAAAAGTCCAATCCAAACCACAGTTTTACATTTCTTATAGATCCACAATATGAACCCAAGCCTCATCCATATGTTTAATAAAATAATTAAGCCAGAATAAAACTGGATCAAAATATAGACTCTGAACCAAACCAATATGTCATTCTATTCAAATGTTTCAAAGAGCCGAAAGATGGATTCATACTATAAATATTGCCAAAATTCCCTAAAGTGGGAATTTTTTTAAGGATCATTGAATTTGAGGGTGAAAATTTGAAGATATTATGAAGACATTTATTTTGCAGTGGGTATATCCCAAGCCCTATACTAAGCACATCTCATATGTATTGTGTTTAATCCTCATAAGCACTATCATTGTTCCTATATTATGTATGAAGAAATAATTAGAGAGTTTATGTAGACTTCTTAAGGTCCCATAACTATCCAGCCACAGATTTGAACACAGGAATATAATTTTGCCCTCATGCCCATGTCCTCTCTTGTGGAGGGAGGGAGAAGGGGGAGAGGAGGAGGGGGGAGAGAGAGAGAGAGAGAGAGAGAGAGAAGGGCTGCTTATCTTGGTGACACAATGATCTTGCTAATTTGACAGCTTATTGTTGTAGGTGGTTTGAGAATGAAGCTCTGAATATCAAAGTAGGGCCTTATTGTCAGATTCTAGTCTTTAGGAGTCTGTTAAGTCTCACCAGAAAGGCTGCCCTGCAACCTGAAATTCTAAACTACAAGTGCATTACTCCTTACCATGGAGATAGTGGGAAATGTACTAAATGCAATGGTTTGAAGGGTGACCTTACTATTTTAGATAGCAAATAGCACTTAAGGTAGAGTACAAGCCATTTCACTTTCTAGAATCAAACCCCATGCCAGAGTGGAAGTCCTCAGCAGTGGTAGCAGGTGCCTCAAATATGATATATGTATTAAAATGTTTTAATTGTGAATTTAGTTCTGACCTATTTAGAATGAAAAGACAAAGTATATGTGAACTGATAGAAGAACAGAGAAGGCAGGATACATCTGCTTTTATACTTGAAGTTTGTAAGGCTGACTTCTGCAAGTGTTTTGCTAATAAATCTTACACTGGGAAGTTCTAGGAGTTGTTAGAGGCTAGTAGACAAAAAATACATGTTTCAACATTAAACAGCAAAATATCTAAGCTTGGACCAATTCTCATTCAGAAATGTAGATTTGGGAACCTTACTAACTGGTTTGGTCTCCCTGAGTCTTTTAAAAAAAAAGTTAAACTTGTTCTTATTCCCCACATTATAAAATAAAACCGAGAACGAAAATTTAATATTATTTATTTATTTATTTATTTATTTATTTTTTGAGTTGGAGTCTCACTCTGTGGCCCAGACTGGAGTGCAGTGGCCGCTCCTGGCCACCGCAACCTCGACCTGCTGGGCTCCGGTGATCATTCCGCCTCAGCCTTCCAAGTAGCTGGAACAACAGGCGCGCGCTACCACGCCTGGCTAATTTTTTGATTTATTGTAGAGATGAGGTCTCACCAAGTTGCCCAGGTGGGTCTCTAACCTGCGGACTCAGGCAATCCACTCACCTCAGCCTCCCAAGGCGCAGGATTACAGGCTGAGCCACCGAGCCCGGCTAAAAAATTTAATATTTTTTAAAGGTGAAATTAATGGAATACCTAACGTGTTTGAAAATATTGAGAGATTTGCCAGTGGAGGAGAATCTGAGGTTGACATAGTGATAAGTCAGAGAATATCAAGCACAAACACACACACACATAGATCAAAGCCCAAGCTAATTATTATCCCAGGGAAATTTTTTTAAAAATGCAGCAAAGGAAAGCAATCATAGTTTACAAGATGGCTTGGTTGGATAGAGTATTTTTATATCCATAAAATGCAACACTATTATATCAATCAAAATTACAGTATAACCATATTGCAAGAATGAGAAGTATGTGTGGTGTGTTTTGGGGTGTCTATGATGTGTTTGGGGGTTGTGTGTGTTTGTGTGGTGTGTATGTGAAGAGGAAGTGTTTCTGTGGGGCGTGTAGAGTATGTAGGGTATGTTTGTGTGGTATACGGGGAGTGTGTGGTGCACTTGTGTGTACGGGGTTGTGTGTATTTGTGTGGTGTGTATGTGGAGAGAGAGTGTTTCTGTGGAGTGTGTTTGTGTGGTGTGTGGAGTGTGTGTTTCTGAGGTGTAGATGGTATGTGTGGTGTGCTTGTGAGTATGGAGGGTTGTGTGTGTTTGTGTATGTGATCTGGGTGTGTATGCATGTCTGTGTTGGGGGCAAAGAAATAGATCTTCCACTTTACAGAGTAAGTGATAAATTAAGTAGCAAGGCAAGCACATTTTGTAAGGCTATGGAGGCTGATGTCTATAATTCAAAAAAGAGTTGAAAATGACTGCCCCAGGGGGATGGAAGATTTGAGGAGAGTGGGGACCGATGTTTTCCCTAACAAACCCTGGAAGATAATTTGACTTTTTAAAAACTATACACACATGCAACTTTGGTAGAAGAAAAATCTTACTTGAAAAAAATTATGCACATGTGATGATGCTATATACATAATGCAGAGCTCAATAAATAAATAAATAAATAAATAAATAAATAAATCAATAAATCCGAAATATTCTTATTAATTAAAGTTAACATCTTTAAACTGGGACAAATAAAAAGAGACTCCATGACTCTAAGTATGACAACCTCATGATGAAGCTTTCTAGAGCCCAGATACTCCTAGAGCCCCTCCTCTCCTCTGCCATGTCCACATTGGGACCTGAAATGCAGCAGTGAATAAATCAGACCCAGCACTGCCTGTCCCAGGATTCAGTCTAGTGGGGAATAACTCAAGGGTCACCTGCATTTAGAACAAGTCTTGTGCAGGGGAGAATGAACCACATATAATGGGGGAGGGTCCTACTCAGACTTGGGGTTGGTTAAGGGCAGCTTTCTGGAGAAAGGAGTCTAAGCCCAACAGTTGCATCCATTTTCCTTTTAGTTGAGGCCACATGCCAACCTCTGAGTCAGGCAGTGTGACAAGACACAGAAAAGAAGGTGATATTTACTTTCAAAGAATGTCCCATGCAGTTATGCAGATTACCAAATCTCAAGATTAAATAGTCCATGGGAGGGACAGATGGGAGAGAGAAACAAGGTCAAAGGAAGTCACAATCCAAAGGAACATTCAAACAAGGAAATTGTGGACACCAAAGATTTCCTGACATTTGTTAGAAGCACCACACAAACTAATCAGCCAACTCAGCACTGAGCCGATGTGTTAATTTCTCTTGGGATCTGCCCATTGCAGCAACACCTCCCCCATGCCATCATTTAGATTCTTCTCATTTTATAAAAAGACCCCCAGATTGCACTGAGTAGGAGATCCAGACCACATCACTGCAACCACTGGCTGGTCTTCACTATTGTTCTGTGAGTCACGGAAATCAGCTTCCAGGGCAAAGTTCATCTGAGCTTTGGACAACCCAAGTTTTTCAGAAACTCCTTGTAACTCACCCTCAGTGCTTTTGTTTTGTGGTTAGTGGTCATCTAAATCCTCCAAAAATAATCGTATGAGCAGAGAGGCACAAAGGTACGAGGAAGAAGCCATAGTGGCAACAGGAAATTGTGGCCAAGTGACTAAGAGACAAACCAAAGCTATTTGGACAATGGAGTTTATCAATATTCTCACAACCGGTTACAGAGGGTTTACTTGACTAAAATGTACTAAAAACACATTTTTCCAATTTTGTTCCAAAGTCTCATTCTAAATGGAGAGCTTTTTTGTGATCTATATGCTTGCTTGTCTATTTTTAATCAGAGACCAAAACTGTTGGAAATATCTGTTTGATTTAGTCCAGGTGATATTTTGGTGTTCAAATAAATAGTTTTCAAAAATATTTCAAATTATCAAATAAATAACTTTCAATAATATTTCAGAACTGGTTAGAAGCGGTTCTGATTCTAACTAGTTCAAAAAGTGGCTTGTTTCATTTCATTTTTTTTTTTTTTGTGTTGGGGTCTCACTCTTTCTCCTAGGCTAGAGTGCAGTGGCTCACTCACTGTCACCTCAGTGTAGATCTGTTGGGCTCTGGCGATCCTCCCGCCTAAGTCTTCCAAGTAACAGGAACTACAGGCATGTGTTACCATGCCCTGCTAAATTTTTTTTTATTGTAGAGATGAGGTCTTGCCAAGTTGCCCAGGCTGGTCTTGAACTCGCGGGCTCAGGCAATCCACTCGCCTGCCAAAGTGCCAGGATTAGAGGCTGAGCCACCGAGCCAGGCTGGCTTGTTTCATTTTTTAAAATATACATTTCGTTCATGGTTTCTACGTTCAGGTTTTTAAAACGTAATTTGGGAGCTGAGCACTTGCTTCAGTGTATTCAGATTTTTGGCACCAAATTCTATTTGAGCCTGGCTCTCAGGTCCTATTGGCCAGCACTTGACAAAGCAGCTTGCTTGGCTTGGTTTTGCAAGTTTTTGGCAACAGGAAACAGGACAGGTGCTATGCTCAAACCAGCCGTGGTTAACCAAGAAGAAGCCCACTCAGGGCTCACAAAATGCTGGAGCTAGAATGGCCCACGGTAGCCAGGTAATCCAGTGCTCATGTTTAGAGAAGAGACCAGACAGGGAAAGAGACATTGACTGACCTGCAACTCACCCAAGGTGGTCTTGAGTGCCTTATGCTTCCCTGAGCTGTTAGAAAGCCCTTCACGTTTTAGGTGAACGACTGAACGACGGTGTCTAAGCAGCAACCCTTCAAAGTTGCTTTTGCAACTAGTCCCTTGAATTGATATTTGGTCCTTTCCAAGGACGAAAGCACAAGTTGAAAAGCCCCCCTCTGCATTCCCTGACCTGTGCCAAAGCTCAGACTGTGAGAGAGCATCTCTCAGAGTCCCGTGCAGTGATTCAGAGAAGCGGTGAATGGGGAGAGAAGCCAGAAAGAATTTTAAGAGACCTAAGGTACTCAAGTAGGAAGAAGCCCACAAATTCTTCCTCCATCACAGTTGCCAAGGCAATGCAGGTGGGCTCGGAGCTGGCTCTCAGGCAAAAAAATTCCTACCTCCTTCCTCCCTACACATTGCCCTAGCTACACATGCTTTTTTTTTTTTTCTTTTTTTTACCACTCTGCTTCAGTACTCCTTTTCCTGCAGAAGGCAGCTCATGTTATCCAGATGCCAGCCCTGATCTCCCCCTTACAGATGAGCCTGCCTCAAGCCCATGCCCTGAGAAACTCAGAGACAGCCAACACTTGAAGACCTGCACCGCAGCCTCCCCCCTGCTCCCTGCATTCATTTATCACCATGTGTGCAGACTTTCTTGGCTCATCTACCACATACGGGCCTGAGGTCTTCCTCATGACACCTGCCCTCCAATCGATGCCACTCACCAAAGTTGATGTGAAAAACACTGGGGATAGAGCCCACATTGATTTTTGGAAAGGCAGTGTGGCCACAACTGAAAAGACAAAGCCAGCTGTGTTTTGACCGCAAGGACTTCACTTCTGCTCCCAGCGGGACCAAGGGAGAGAAAGAAGGGGGCCAGCCATGTTTCCACTCCATTTCTGCTTCTCTTTTCCTCAGAGGGTTTCATGATGGATATTTAAAATTCCCCTCCCCTGCTGCACACAGAGACACCTTTTTATTCCTAGCCCAGCTGCTGTTATTAACGATGACAGCCTTGCCATATGGCACCACTCACTCAGCTCCATCAAGCAGCATCAAGCTCATATTAATAGTATTCACCCCATGTTTCTCTGACAGTCACACTCAGCTGCACCAATAGCTGTCCTCCAGTGAGTGTGCCTCTCCAATGGACTTCACTGAGAGCATTTACACATGTGGATGGAGGATGAAGCTCGATGGATTACAGCCTCGTCTGGGGTTGGTGCCTCTAAAGATCAGCCAAAACAGGCAATTAGGGACTGAAATAGGACAGGAGAAAGTTCTGTTCTAAATGTTAACCCAATGTTATCATTAACTAGACTGTGTATGCTTAATTAATTACTGATTACATCAACGGATGGTGGCTGAGAGTCAAGGATGTAATTTGATCTAGAGATAATCTACTTATGTGCTGTAGTGTGGGTAGGGAACCCGAGTGGATGGGCACGTGGACCAGTTAGAGTGACAGGCAGATGGAGCTCAAGCATCTGGGATGGTCTTAAGTAGGGGAGGGGACTTGAAGATGAGACCATGTGCCACCAAATTCTTGTACTCTAGTGTGGTAGCTTTGTCCCTGAAAGAACCTGGGTATCTTCCTCCCATTCCCTCTTCCTGTACCCTGAAGACCACCATTAAGGCAAATCCAGGGAGTGTTTGTTCTTAAGCCTAACCTCTGATGAAGCAGGTACAAGTTTGTGTGGCTTGCAATTAGCAGCACCTGGGGTGACCTTATTTCCACCCCAATTGTAGAAGCTCCCTGCCACATTAAGAAACAGAATGAGCTGGAAGTCACAGAAAGATCTAAGGAGCTGAAAACTATGAATAAACTTTTAAAGCTTGTTTGAGCGTTTCATTTTTTCCCCAGTATTTGAAGAATGAGGCTTATTAATTGCCCCAATAAAATGCCATTGTCTAAGTTATAGCAATTGCATATATAAGTTGGTATATCTAAATGGAATAGATCACTATGAATACTAAATTAAATGTTTTGTTTGTAGGCTGCATGGGGTTATGGATGGTGTATGGGGGAGAGGGTGTCCAGGTAGACCCAGCTCTGTCTCTAACCTCTGTAAGATCTGGGAACCTTGACAGGAGCTGTCTCATCTGTGGTATCTTCAGTCAGTAGGGGTAGCATCACCACATCTAAAGTGTGGGCAGATTAAATAAGAAGATGTGTATGAAGCCCAGCACATCATTGTGTCTCAATACATGTTTGTTCTCTCCCCCTTGTCTCCTTTTTCCCTCAAATTGTAGACTTGTCATCTTGGTATTCACACAGCCCTAGAAACAGTTGAATACATGCATTCCCCCTCACCCCCAACAGCAAGTGTTGTTCACCTTGAATGATGTGGGTGGGGAGCAACGAGGGAGATTGACATGTTACTATCCGAGAGAAAAGAGGAACATACATTAAATGACACCTTTTACACTGATAGCAGCCCATTTACAAATTCCCAACAAAGGACTAATTCTATCAGATGCACAGCTCTCACTTTCACGTCCCTTCTTCAGAAAAAACAAAGGCTTTCCAATTCTAGATGGAGGCTATCAAAATCTGCCTTTACTATTTATCTTAATGAATGTCATGCATTTTCCTCGATGTCCAATGAATACTATTTTATACAGACGTGAACATCTGGCTCCAACTGTCAAAACAAGGCTCTGTCACTCGGGAATTAAAATACACGGGCTCTGGACTCTTTGCATAAAAGATGTTTTAACAATTATAAGTTGCTTCCATGAGGCAGGGCTGTCTGTGCCTGTGTGGTCTGCGAGCAGGGTGGGGAAGGGAGGGCTTGCTCCCAACCAGAACCCCGCAGAGTACAAACTTGGGGAATACATCAGGAAGCAGCCAGCAGGCCTGGGGCTTTTCCAGCCTGCCTTTCCCGCACCTCCTAAAACAGCTCAGCTCCACGCATCAGGCAAGTGAATCCCATTCATGAAACCGTTAAGTGATTCAATTCATTGAGAGACTCAGAACCCATCTTGCTGAGGTTCAGCTGTGGGTTAATCCCAGTTAACCTACATCATTGTTCCCTGCACACAAAGGAACTTGGAATTCTGTCTGGGCTGTGGTTGTATGTCAGAACAACTTCATTTTGAAGCAGACATAAAACCCACCCCAGGTGAGAGAAAATACACGTGAAAGCTTGGGGAGGTATATTTCTCCCTCCGGCAGGCTCCCTTCCTCATTCCACTATCCTTGATTACCTTGTCAACACCTTAGGAGGCTTCTATCACAGCACCTCCAGGGCATCATGAAGGTTTGGACCACAAAATATGTCCTATAAACAGCCAAGTCTAACAATGGTCAGTTTTATTTTATTTTTTGTGCCCCTCCCCACCCCAATCCACAACAGTATGTTTGCTGTCCCTTCCAGTGTGAAGACAGCTGGCAGCGGAGGGGCGGTTGCCATATCTGGGGCCATCAATTTAGAAATTGCAGGAGGTTACAATATGCCTTAATGAGGCACAACTCTGCAGGGACCAGTTCCACATCACAGGGAGAATAATGTGCATATTAGAATGTGTAAATGATCTTTACATGCAGTAATTACAATCTATAAGGCTCTAGACATAAAGAAACATGTATTTTAGAAATGGAGCAATAGAAAAAAATAGGAGTTAAGATTTAACTCACACATTGGAGAAAATGTTAAATTCATTGAGAAACAGGCAAAACGTAAGGCTGTAAAATGGTCCATTATAGTCTTAGCAAAAGCATCTGCTATATGAGAGTGCTGAGTACAAGACCTCACCATAAATCTACAACAAGAAAGGCTGCTCTTCCAGACTGAGGAGAGAGGGAATAAAAATCATATCAGCAATATATATTGCTTCCAGATTACAAAATTAGGGTTTATGGAGGGAGGGGGGGAGTTCAGCCTGTAGTAACGGTCAGTAAAAATGGTGAGTTTTATACCACAGAAACTTGTAAAGATAAAGGATAAAAAGCAGCAGAGAAAAAAATAAAAAGACTTTGCAAATAACAAACCTGTCTAAAAATAGAAATCCAGAGGGCTTCCTGCTCTTTAATAGGATTAGCTCAACTGAGAGGAAGCACATTTAGCGAGGTAAGTTATTTGACCAAACCAAGAATTTTTTATAGTCATTCAGGAAATAGCAAAAACCACTACAATCATCTCCCATTGATAGAGGCTGTATGGACCTGGAAGAGTAATTGAATCAGTCACTGGAAGCACGCCATCTTGTGTGCCGAGGTTTGTACCAAAGGGTAGGTGAGCAATGTAGCAAAGGCTATACTTCAGGACTTAAATTTCAAATACATGATAATAAATGGATTAAGACAATAAAGTTTTATAAGTGCAAACCTAAGGATATTTTTTTAATGGCTGTTATAAAATAGGCTGGAATGGAGCCAGAATAATAAACCAAATTCTGGTCAGCACATCCGGCATTCTGTTATTCGAGAAAAGTAAAAGAGGCAGGGAACTCACTGAGAGAGCCCTCTTCACCCTGTTCACACTCACAAGCATGACTGAATCGTCACTGAACCCAGCACGGTTCCAAATGTTCAAGATACAGAGATGAGATTTTTCTTAGGATGCTAGCCACCAAGAGATAAAAATAAATCAATGCACAATATATAGTAGGAGGCTGCATGAGGGAACGCAGGATTGGAAATGGTTTCTATGAGAGGCTGGAAAGCCTCTCTGCAGCTAGGAAATCTATGTGGCAAGGCTATAGCCCTTAAGATGGAAACAGATGTCTAGTTTTATTTTCTGTTAGGAGGCCTGGGATTGGGGGCTTCTTTGAAAGGCTTTAGGGGTCTAAAGGGAAAGATTCAACTGCAATTACCCTCTCTGCATTCATTCATTATTTTTTCTTTTTTCCATTTATAGAGACATGAGTAGGAGATACAGCAACTATCTTGCAACCGTGAGTAAAAGACCAAGAAAATCGCAGAAATAACCCTGACATCACCTAACTGCTAAACCATCACCAACACGTACCATCTACTGATGTCTTATTAAATAGAAAAAAATTCTATGCCAATGTGTTTAGACCACTGTGGTTAATGCAGCCAAATGCATTCCTAACCAATCCATTTTCAAAGGAGTCCAAATCTATCTCATGCTATAACTCTCCTAATCAAATGTTGACTCTGGTCTCTTATTGCCAATGAAGTTCAAAATCCCTTGCCTTTATTTGAGATAGTTGTTAATCTTTCCCCCTTCCTTTAAACCTTATCATCCCCTGCTCCCAGCAAGAGACTCTCTGCTTTAACCAGGATGACCTCTTTCCTCTCTCCTCAGCTGGCAAATTAAATGTCCCCCATGCAAACTCCTGTAGCCCTTGAAGTGCTGCACAGGGATGTGCTTCCCTGTTTCCATCTGCTCTCCCAAACTCTGAAAACTTTCTGAATGCCAGGATTAGCGCACATGCTTACTTTTCCAGGTTTCCCATGATAACCAGCGTGTTCTAGGCATGTCACAAGAGAGAAAAGCAGAATGCCTGACAGGAATAGAGCTCAGCTAGATCTGCTCCAAACCCTTCTTTGATTGAACAGCTAAAACCCAAAAAGGTAAAGGGACTCACTCAGGGTTACACACTGCAGTATTAATAGACCCAGAACCAGGACACCAGGCCTCTGACTCTTCAACGACCATATTTTCCACTATATCTCATGGTCTAAAAGAAAAGTGCCCATTAGGGACACAAAAGGTAAAAAAGCTGGTGATGGCTATAATGGTGATTACATCTTTTCGGAGGGCATGAAAGAGAAAGCTGAGGAGAGGCTCATGTGAAGGAGCTTCTTCAGTATATAATTAACTACCGGCTTCTTTGTATTGTTCCAGTAATGAACTCAGCAGAAAACCCCTGCCTGCAGGGGCAAGAAAAGCGGTACCCATCTTGTTGGAAGACTGCTCATGGGCAGAGGTCCTTGGCAGGTTCTGGAGTAACTGGGCATATTTCTCATTCGTATGCATTTATAATGGTGCAACCTAACAGGTGATTTCTTGTTACAGGCAGTTGTCAGTGATGGCCAAGACGCTGCACTAGCAGCCCTTGGGTTCCCCCCACGTGTGGACCTTATGGCTGAGGAAAGGCACACGGAAGCATGTCTCAATGTCTTTCCTTTTTCTAACAGACTGGAAACTGTTCTGAGCCACTTTGAGGAATTAAGCTTGGGAGACTTTGGAAGTCTTCCATCTCCAGGATGACTTACCTAAGGCCACTGAGAAGATAGAAGTTGTGGATCACAGTCATAAAATCTAAAATTTTTGAGCAAGAAGGAACTGTGAAGATAACCTAGTTTTATCTCTTTATTTTAAAGATGAAACTGAGATCCAGAGAGGGAAAGTGACTGGTCTGCTGGTCACACAGCTGGGTCTGGCAGTCAGATGCTGTGTTCTTCTGCTGCTTTCTGGACACACACACTGCCAGCCATATCTCCTAGTTCTTGACTCTCTGTGCCTGGAGTGCCAGGTTTTTCGCGTCCCTTGAAGTGCCATGTTGCTTCCTGGAAAGCTACGTGGAGTCCTAACAAGAGGTGAGGCAAGGTCTTTTTTCTCCTTAATTAATCATAGCTGGGCACAGGGGCTTCCCTTTTCTGAAACATGATCTAAAAAGTAGTTACACATATGGTGAGCGAAGGATTTGGCAACACTGCCAATCCCTTTTGTTTAAACACAGAAGAGAGACAGACAGACCGACAGACAGGATGAACTACCCCAAATCATGTCATTTGTCTCAATATCTACTACGAGATTTTTAAACCCTCTAAGTTCATGGAATCATAAAAAATGGTAGTGCTAAGAGAGAAGAGGAAACGAAAGAACAGATTCTGTCCGGAGTTAGACACCTAAATAGTGACAGAACCAGTATTAATAGAGCCTGGAAGCCCTGGACAAGGATGACACACCAAGTTATTAAAAGGCCATGGAACACTTATAACAGGCATGTATAAATAGAAATGTTGAATTAAAAATTCAAGCTGCTGTGACCTGCCTTGCATTCTATTATTTTCCAATATCTGTGCTGGAGTGGTTGAGGCTACATCTCAAATCAGGACTGGCTTCGTGGGCATGTGACCAGTGCAGGCATCTGAAGCCCTGGGCTTGGCATGTAATGCTCTAAGATCATGGTCTTGAGATTCTTCATCTTACCTTTGAAGTTTTGTTTCTGATGCATGGTGACCTGGGAGCCCTGTTCCACACGTAAGCCCTACCTCCACAAACTCCCTGCTCTCTGGGTTGAGTTCTTAGCCACCACCTCACCTTACTGTCTCTGCTCAGCCTCACAATCCTGCGATTGATTCTGCTTTCTGTCTCTGATGGCAATGGGATCACTTAGGCTGGGGAGGGATGCGGGAGTGTAGCCCTTATTCTGCCATCACCCTCTGCCTCAGTGGGATCCTGTGCCCAACAGGGATGCTGGGAGGTTCCAGGTTGTGTCTCAAGTCAGGGCATGGTGGCAGCTGTCCCCATCGTGGGCTGGTGGCACCACAGCCACTCAAAAGACATGCCAGCAAGTATGAGCCTCTGCATCCCCCAATTGATTCAGGCCCCAAACACTTCCAACAGTGGAGATTGCAATTCCTGTGCATTAGGGCTGACTTCCATGACCCTGACCAGGGACAGCACATCAGTCTGGTGACTGACAAAAGCAGGTGGGCCACACTACTAAGTCACAAGCAGAGGTCCCCAGGTACTTGTGAGAGTCCATTCTGGCCCTTGAAAGGATTCCATGCCTGAGGAAGTGCAACATTAATAGCAAATTTAAAAAAAAAACATAAAGAAGTAAACCATGAAGAAAAGAAAGTTTCATATTTTAGAACCTTTAAAGCACTTTTTCCCCCGAGTTTTTGAACAAGGACCCTGCAATTTCATTTTGCACTATACCCCACAGATTATATAGCTAGTCCTGCCTCAAATTGAACCCAGGCTTTGGGACCTACCATGTCCACACAGGAATTTAAGGACACATATGACTCTGTAATGCATTGAGTGAGAGAGTCATCCTTGCTTGAATTTGTACTCTGGCTTCTTTCTGACCTACACTGAACTCCAGTGTTGCTGTTTCTGTTGTGATCACTTGCCTCACTTTCCAAATGGAGTCTTGCTCCAGATCCCTGGTCCTGACAATCTGCTACTGCCATCTTCCCTCCTCCTCCTCCTATAGAACCTTCTCATGTCTCTCATCCTGGGCCAGTGAGCCTGAAGGAGAGATGATGGAGCCAAGACCTGTTGGGTGCCTATTCAATGCCATGGGTCACCTAAACTGAGTCCTCAAGTCCACATTTTGTCCATTTGAAACAATAGTAGCCCCAGCTCTGACATAAAAAAGATTACATGTTATAATGCAGTAGCCCCAAAATTGAGGTGACTTGTACATAATGTTTACCTATTTCAAAGCAGTTACCCAGAGGTCCAGCAGGGAGAGATACTGGTCTATTAAAACTTATAGGAGGCATCGATGGCAGCAGGTCAGTGAAGAATCCACACCTCAGTACAGTATAGCAAGCAGTTTTATAATCAAGCAGGTTAATTATTCAAGTTGCTATACAGTGCTTACAATTACATTGATTAACAGTGACACCTGGCCAGACTTGGTGGCTCAGTCTGTAATCCCAGTGCTTTTGGAGGCCAAGGCGAGTGGATTGCCTGAGCCCATGGGTTTGAGACCAGCCTGGGCAACTTGGTGAGACCTCAACTCTACGATGAATTAAAAAATAGCCAGGTGTGGCAGTGCGCGCCTATAATTCTGGCTACTTGGAAGGCTGAAGTGGAAGGATCATCGGAGCGTGGCAGGTCAATGCTGTGGTGGCCGTGAGTGTGCCACTGCACTCCAGCCTGGGTGACAGAGTGAGACTCTACCTAAAAAAAAAATAAAAAAATAAGAGTGACACCTACATTGTTTTCAGCTTTGCTGATCACCTACATACCATGACTCATTACTGGGAATATGCTGTCCTTCAGAGAACAGCCTTGGCCAGAAGTCGCTTCCTGAGGGAGGGGGCAGAAAGAAGCCAAGCATGGGGGAAACAGTTTATGTCTGGACAATCTCTCACACATGTTCTGTTTTATGAAGCAGTGTCTTTTGTCTTGTTTCTCTGTATTGATTCTGTTTGATCAGAAGTCATGAGAAATACTGTCTCCACAAAAGGAGAACAGTGATTTGGTATTGTTTAATCGGCTGAAATATGACTTGAAGAGTCAACACTATATGGAAAGGATTACTTGAAGGGTGGTGGTGAGTTTTGTTTTGCTTTTTTTCCTGCTGATCACAAAAAGTAAAGCAAAAGAATATGAGTTTAGCTTTTAGCCAGGAGAGATTTAATACAAAGAGAAAGTTCCTAGGACTGGTAGTTATTTAGCGGAAGAGGTTACTGAGACCATTCAGAGGTGGTTCTAGATTCCTGTAAAGAGATGTGGGTTTGAATTCACTCACCAGCTATGTGAACCTGACAACTTACCTTCTTTTGAGTGTCTGCCTGTAAAATGGGGACAATAATACATACTTCACCATTTTGTTTTGTGACATCGGTCAGCACTCAGCATTTAATAATTTTGTTTTGTATTTTAGTTGGAGACATCTTGGTATAGGACATAGAGCATGAATTTTGGGATCTGACAGTTCTGAATCAGGATTTCTGACCTGTCACTTATACAGCTCCCTTGAAAAAAGATATTACTCTACTTCAGTTTTGTTCTGTGAAAAGGAGATATGCTATCTATAACACAGAGCTGTTTTGAATATTAAATGAGAATCAGTAATAGATAGATTAATATATAAAAAGTCTGGAATGTAGCCAGCACTCAACAAACATTAATTTTCTCTCTTTCATCTAATCACACACACACACACACACACACATACATACAATGACTTTAACAAATAACAGAAAGTAACAAGGACAAACCTAATTCTTTTTAAAAAATTTTTATTGTGAGGTATATACAAGCCAAACATGCTGTGGCAACTCAAGATTATCAAGATTATCACACAAGTAAAGCAAAATAAAACGAACTTAACTTTTAGCCAGGAAGGATTTAATACAAAGAAAAAGTTCCTAAGACTGCCAGTTATTTGGTGGAAGAGATTACTGGACCATTCAAAAGTGGCCCTAGAGTCCTGTAAACAGGTGTGGGTTTGAATTCACTCACATTTACCCAGAAACAATACTGACTTTAAGAAAAGCAAAACATCAAACATAACGAGGGATGTGCAAACATAGTCTTAAATGGTGATCTTGGTCATTGTGGTGTCCCTGTGTTGAAACAGTGACCATCTTCAGGCTCCAGTCTCGACCATAGCCTCTGAATTTTCCTTCCCTTGGAGGCCACAGGCATCAGCAGCATAGCCTCCATCCCAAACGCCAGCCCGGCCTCTAGGTTCCTGCTATAGGATTCTCCCTCTGGCCTGCCTGCATCTTTCTCTCAGGAGATGAGATGTTGACTCACTATATTTATTTTTAATAAAAAGGCAAATTTAAGGTTGAATTTGTATTTTAAAATAAATTCTCTTAGGAACTGGACCCACTAGGGAATTGATAACAAATGATTTTTAGCGGTATACATTTAATGAACGTTTAACCAAAGAAATAAAATTGCTGGTATGTATAATTTCTTTTTTTTTAACCACTGAGTATTATAAATCCAACCTGTCATTTCTTTTTAACTACATTTGCCATAAAACCACTTATTTTACGGCTGCCATGACACAGTGCATCTGTTTCACCTTATGATTAATAAAGTAATTAGCACTGGTTCTAATATTCTCCGCAAAAAGGCTGGGCTTTAGATATTTCTGTTGCACTAATGGGTTTTCTAAAACAACGTGGTGCACATGGAAGGTGGCCTGCTGGGGCCTGCAGAATGCATTTTCTAATGTACATCGTCAAGATCAATTGATAAATTACGTCAGTCTGGGTTAGTCATCATACAGAAAATATCATTAGAGTTGAAAAGGAATGAAAGGATGCGGGCAGAGGTAATTTGTTTTTCATTGTTGATTTATGTTATAGAATTATTCCTGTAGTCAATTTCCAAAACACAAAATGCCAAGGAAAATACAAAAATTCTGGAAAAGAAGAGCCTGTTACAAAGAGGCATGGGGTAAACAGGCAAGAATGACAGTTCTTCTGAAACCAGCATCTCATGGAGTCAACTGGGAAGCATATTTCTGACTCTGTATACAGTGTCCTTGGGGCCATGCCAAATGCAGAATTGGACCCTGGGCTCCGCTGCATCCTTCCTTCCAAAATGTGTTTCCTTAGTATGTCTTTGAGGATAATTCAGCGGTGCAGGTTACCACGAGGGTGGGCTGGGAAGAGGGCCACCGTGATCCGAGGAGTCTTGGGGTTGGTCCCTTTTGGAAACTTCAGGATGCTGAGCTCATCCACAAGAGAAACTTGGGGCCCTTTGTGGCTGCAAAAATAAAAATTAAAAATTGCATGTATGCATGGGCAACAGACCTTCTCTGTTCTTAGGGCTTGCCTTGGAAATCTATTAGAGAAATTTTATTCTTGGGATAGGATATAAATTTTCTTACCAGTCTTACAATCAGTGACCTCATTGCCCTTCCATAATTCATTTGTTCATTCAGTGAGCACTTACGCTATGATAGGCCTGGGCTTGGCCCTGGGGAGACAAAGATGCTTATTTAGGGAGCCCATAGTGTGTTTAGGAAAGATACTAGTTTGGGCTCTGGAGTTAGATAAATGTGTATCTAGGTGTAACCACATATTAGCTAAATGACTTTGCATAAATTACTCGCTCAAGTCAGGTCTAAAGAGTGGATAATATTAATAATTGTATCTACCTCCTAGGGGTGCTGTGAGGGTTAAATGAGGTAATGCCAGTTAAAGAGCTGAAGACAGAGTCCGACTCATTATGAGTGTTCAATAAATGGAAGCTATTACTAGTGTTGAGCTTGTGCCACTGATTCTGGACAAGGCAGAGAGAAACTTTCAGCTGCTTCTCTGGAGCTGGAAATGAGTTTATGTAGAGTCATCTGAGCTTTCTCCTTGGGGTCTCTCTGGGATCTGTAGTGCATATCTGAAAATAGTTTACTCAGGTCAGAGAAAATCAGCAATTGATAAAGATTGAATAATTACCAATATTGACCAGCCCAGGGCTCCAACAATCAAACTGTTCAACCCAGAAAAACCCTGTAAGGAACACTGGATGCTTTTTCTTCCTCTTCCTTTACTCATTCCTTTCCCCTTTCTTTCCTCTCCGCTCCCTTCGCATTGTCTCCTCTCACTGCCTTCTCCCTTCCCCCTTCTCTATACTCCTACCTACCCCTCCACTTGGCATACCCTTAGACTCTGCTACAATCTGAATATTTGTGTCCCACCAAAATTCATAAATTGAAATCCTAGCCCCCACAGTGATGGCATTGGAAGGTGGAGCCTTTGGGAGGGAATTAGGTCATGGGCATGGATCCCTCATGAATGGAATTAGTGGTCTTATAGAAGACGTCTGAGAGAAACCCCTCGCCCTGAGCACCACGTGAGACCATCTATGAACCAGAAAATGAGTGCTCACCAGACACCAAATCTGCCCTGATGTTAGACTTTTAGCCTCCAGAATTGTGAGGAATAAATATTTGCTGTTTATAAGCTGACCAATCTAACAGTATAGCAGTATTCTGCTATAGGATCCCAAAAGACAAAGACAAATGTGCTTCCATTTCTCATAAGGAAAGGATACTGCCCCCTAGGGTTCTCGATAATCCTGTCACCTCTCAGGAGCCACATCAGAATGAAACAAAAGTTGGGCTGCAAAAGAAAAGTGAGTATAATGCACAGACCCAATCCCTCAGAACTGGGATTGAAGATCAGATACATGTACCTGTTTCAAACTTAATATTAAAAATTCTGTCTTGCATTTGGGGTCCCCTGGGAATCCCTCAAAGCCTCCGAGACACTGCTCAATTTTTTGTCCTCAGTTTATCAGATGAGTCTGGGAAGGGTGGAGTGACCCACCAAAGGCTGCCTAGGTATTGGGGTGAAGTTGGGGTATGAATCTGGCCTATCTTCTGGGGGCTGGGCTATCTGGTTATCCTGCATCTCCAGGTGACAAGCACTCCTGGGTCACTATTGCATTGGTCACTCCTTAACTGCTGCTTTTCTTGGGGCTCATTATGCTTTGCCAGACTGTGTCAGATGGAACAGTTCAGCCAACGGAGACTTGTTCTGGCCTGGCATCTCTGTAAACCCTTGGGGATGCAGGTGAGCTTGTCTGTGTTTTCTTTTTCCCAAAGGCACTGCAGTCAACCAAAGAGTAACTCAGTTGTGTCTTCAGCCATCTCCCATACACTAGTTTATGGAAATTGCTTTTGCTCATGAGAGGCACCTAGACATCAGGTGAATTGGCAGCAGTGCTGAAGGTCAGATGCAGGGAGATGGAAAGCTTCCAGGAGGCTCTGAGGGTCTGCTTAGAAACAAGGAGCCTGGCGATGGGGAATTGGACTCCTGAACTCCAGATGCCTGTGCTCACTATTGGCCTTGGCCTGATCTACCTGTGTGAAGTAAAGGGGCTAGCCTGGTCTCGGGCCAGCCGCAACTCAGGGCTCACACAGCTCAAGACCCAAAGAGCTCTGTGCTGGGGCCCAAATTTCCCCACAGCCACACGATCCACTCAAAGAAGTTCTCAGCTTCTGTGTTCTTGTGTGTCCGACTATTCCAGCTTCGGCCATTAACTCCCAACCAGATGTCTCTGTTCATCACTCAGTTTTGTCAAGAGAGGCCAAGTGGAATTCCAGCAGTCACTGAGGAGCAGAGGGAGGTTTCCTGAAAGAGGAACGTGACTACCTATTTCTCCTGTCAGTTTTACTATTTCCACTCCTGCTCCTGTTTCAAGACCCAGAAAATATAATTCTGTTACCCAAAGCAAGACAGAATTTTAAAGTTAAGCTTCAAACAAGTGAGAAGGGCATTTACAGTCAGCCAAACCCTCCTTACTAACTGCCTGAAGTGTCTGTTTGGGGTGTGATCCCCTAGAAATTAAGAGGCTTAACCACACACAGACACTGCATGTGCACACACTCACATGCATGCACACACACACATTCACAATGCTTTGTCTACCGGGCCAAAGACTGGTCACACTGTGTTAGTGCCCAAACTCAGAAACGCAGCAGCTGTTTCTGCTAAAATCAAAAGGTCAAGCAGACCATTTCCCAGTCACCTGGAAAGGGGGCGAAATCTTACCTAGACTTACTGTCCTTTAAAAGGCAGATTCTCTCTCCAAGCCTCATTGAATTCTGGCCAACCCTAGAGGGCAGGAAATCAGCCCTGGCTGCTGTGTGAGCAACCGGCGCGGCCATCCATCACTCTGACAGCTCTGCACTCTGACAGCTGCCTTCCTCACAGAATGCCCTAAGTGCCTGCAGTGCTGGAGGATCCAAGGGAGCAGGAACACCTATGCATCCATCCCAAAAGGGTCATCAGGGCCCTAAAAGGTAACCAAGACCAACGCTAGTCTGCCCAACCAGCAGTGATGGCCTAAACCAACACCTTCTGACCCTGGCCCTGGCTGTAGGGCAGTGGGCAGCTTCCCAAGCTTCTGTACACTCCACCGAGGTCCCATGACCCTCATTCATCCTGTGCCCTCCATGCTGTCTCCCTCTTCCAGTGGCCTGTATTCTTCTTCTGGTGACCTCCAGGATGGTAGGTGGGGGGACTGTGTGTGTTTAAAGGATGTTGGCAGCTCCTGGGAAACTCAGCACTATCAATGCTAGGGCTGAGAACTCTTGTTGAAGCACAACATGTGGGGCTTATCTGGGTGCACCGGCCTTCCACCCACAACTGGGAGCTGGGTCCCACTCAAGACTGTACTGTTGCACTAGTTCAAGTACATCCCACTCTGTGCTGGGAGTTCAGACCAGGAATCATACAGAGAATAAGGTCATAGAAACCTTCCCATATCACCACCCCCACCCCCATACCATACCACATCACACACATCACACAACAAATACACACACCCCACACACACTCCGCATACCACATATGCCACACACACTGCACACACATACCACACACCAAACACACATACCACATAAACCACGCAAAATACACATACACCATACACTATATATGCTACACACTACACACATATCATACACACATACATCACATACCACATACACACCACACATACCACACACTACACATACTATACACACACACACTACATACACACTACACATACACCACACACCACATACACATAGCACACACATCATACACCAAATATACACACACACCCCATACACATCACATACATGACACATACACACATCACTACCACACACAGACATACGCACACATACACACAAACCTCCCCTCCATGTTTTTGTAGAAACAGGGTCTCATTATGTTGCCCAGGCTGATCTCAAACTCCTAGCCTCAAGCGATCCTCCTGCCTTGGCCTCCTAAATTGCTGGGATTACAAGTATGAGCCGTCTGCCTGGCCAAGCCCTTCTCTCCATTCTCCTTCAAGATCCAAGTCAACTGATTGCCACCTCTCTGAAGTTGTCCCTGTCCCTCTCACTGCAATGAATCTTTTCCTCATCTTTGCTACCATAGCACTTTCTTTATATCTGTGCTTGAGGCTCTCATGAGAATTATCTGGCCTGGCTTACAAACTCTTTGAAGGTTTGTCTTTTTCATGCTTGTATTCCTTGTGGGTCTTGCAGAGGCCAGCATAGTTCTATGCTCAGTAAACATTTGTCAAGTTGGAAACCAAAGGCAATGTTTTCCCAGGATAATATTGGGTGCAACCCCATCTCAATAAATGATGCTAATTTTAGAAAGGGGCATACATTAGTTTGCTATGGCTGCTATAACATAGTACCACCAACTGACTTAAACAACCAAATTAATTTTCTCACAGTTCTGGAGGTTAAGTCCAGATCAAGGGGCCAGGAGGGTTGGGTTCTTTGAAGGTCTCTCTCCTTGACTTAAAGATGACTGCTTTCTCCCTGTGTCTTCCCATGTCTACTCTCTGTACGTGTCTGTATCTTAATCACCTCTTCTTATAAGGACAACAGTCATATTAAATTGGGGCCCACCGTAACAAACTTATTTTGACTTAAGTACCTCTTTAAAGATGCTATCTTCAAAATCAATTATACTCTAAGATACTTGGGGCTAAGACTTCCACATATGAATTGGAAGGAGGGAATAATTCAGTCCATACAGGAGTAACTTGGCAGCACTTACACTTTCATGATATCCTTCTAGGCATAGCCTACTGCTACTTCCTAAAATCCACACCAAGGCTATAGCTTCTACTTATCTCCTCAGGGTAAGACTTCCTGTTCCTAGAGAGAAGTTCTTGTCTGTCATTAATACCTTAAGACACATCTTCTGGTCTCCACAGCAGTTTTTAATCTTATGGAGAGTGTGAATTTTGTGGTGAATCCTGTGGTCGACACTTCATGGTACAGTTCACCCATGGTAAGCAAATAGATGAGTGTGACAGACACGCTCAATTTTATTTCAAGCTCCATTTTCACTCTTTTCTCCTGTCTTTTTGATTCATTTGCTTGATATTTAATTTGTCAATTGGTCAAATTTTATGCATCTTCATAGGCTGCCTGAAATACTTTCCAAAACAAAGGAGGGTATAAAGTGGACTGTTGGGACATACCAGTCAGCACTACCACCGCTCCTTTCTAAGAATGGGAACTACACTTCCCAAGACCCCCTTCTCTATGCTTTTCCAATGAGAGGAACTCGTGATATTTGGAAGGCCGAAAGGAAGTGGAAGCCATTGATCTTTGAGACAGTTACTGCCAGATGTGTGGACAGATGAGTGATCCCCGTGGCTTCCTGGTAAGTTCTTTATCACTGAGACAGTTGGTGGAAACTCTTTGGAGAGTTTTAGGAGGTTCAGGCAAGCTTTTGAGAGCCAGATGCTTTGGGACTTCAGGCTGAGATCCTTAGAGGTTAACTCACTGGACTTTCAGGGAAAACTTCCCCAAACCTGTTGCAGCAGCTTCTCTCATCTCCACTCTCCTAAATCTTCTAATTTGTGTGTAAGCTCTTATTTACATTTTTTATATCCTAACCAAATTTTGCCTGCTACATACATAATAGCGAGCTATCATACCCTTGTACCCTGCTAGTGGGAAAGTAAAATGGCACAGTCTTCTTGAAAAATACTTTGATGTTTCTTTAGAAAGTTAAATATAGATTTACCATATGATCCAGCAATTCTACTTACAGGTGTATATTCTAAAGAATTGAAAGCAGGAACTCAAACAAATACTTATATGCTGGTGTTCATAGCAGTGCCATTCACAATAGCCAAAAAACATAAAAAAATGCAGGTGTTCATTCCACAGATGAGTGGGTAATAAAATGTTGTATGTGCATATGGTGGAATATTATTCAGCCAAAAAAAGGAATGAAGTTTCAAAACATGCTACACTATGGGTGAACCATGATGACATGTTGAGTGAATTAAGCCAGACACAAAAGGGCAAATACTGTATGATTCTACTTAGATGAAATATCTGGAATAGAGAAATTCATAGAGACAAGAAGTAACATTACCTAGGAGCTGAGAGAAGAGGAGAATAGGTTGTTTTTGTTTAATGGGGACAGAGTTTGTAATTGGGATGATGAAAAAGTTTTGGAAAGAGATAGCAGTGAGGGTTGCACAACACTGAGATTGTACTTAATACCACTGAATTATATACTTCAGAATGGTTACAGTGCCAGGAGTGGTGGCTCACTCCTATAATCCCAGCACTTTGGGAGGCTAGAGTGAGAGGATTGCATAGGCCCAGGGGTTTGAGATTAATCTGGGCAACTTGGCGAAATCTCTTCTCTACAATAAATCAAAAAATTATCTGGGTGTGGTGGCGCATACCTGTAGTTCCAGCTACTTGGAAAGCTGAAGCAGACAGATTACCTCAGCTCAGCAGGTCAAGGCTGCAGCAGCTGTGAGGGTGCCACTGCACTCCAGCCTGGGCAACAGAATAAAATTTTGACTAAAAAACAAATGGTTACAGTGGCCAATTTTAGGTTATGTGTATTTTAGCACTATAAAAAAATATATGTATTAAAAAATCCATTGTGACAAGCAGACTCCTAGAAGTCACCTGTGTGTAACCAACTCATTTTACCATAGGTAGTCAATATACATGGACATGCACTGTGTACCGGATACCAAGTATGTGTCTGCAAAGAGAAAGACAGAATTCCATTTTATCCACCTGTGGGGAGAAATCCCCCTGAGATTACACAGTTTTTATCCTTCCATCCTAGGTTATGAGTCTAACCAATGCCCAGTTCAAGCCTTTCTTGCCTGACTGATTCAAAAATCCTTCCCCAGCCAGCAGAGACACTCGTTCCCTTCAGCACACCTTGTCCCAGCCCCTATACTGTCTACCTATTTCTAACCAGCTTCAATCCCTAGACCAGCATAAGTGGCTTCCTGAAAACCTTCTGATCCCTGGGTTTAGAAAACTAAAGTCCTTTTCTTTACTAGTAGTCAGGCTCTCATATACACATTTACCTTTTTCATTAAACTACTATGCTCTTATTTCCAAAGCCATAGGCCTAGATATAGAGGAGTTGCTGAGTTTGTAGTTTACTAGTGTACCATTTGTGTGAGAAAGAGCGAAAGGGTGTGCGTGTGCGTGTGTGCACACACTCATCTCAGCCCACACAATCCATAATTCAAATTAAAATAAAGCTACTATCCTTTGGGTTCACAAGAGCCCATCTACCACATCTCATTGTTCAGGACCATAGCCCAGTACAACTTGACTTCAATTCCACAGGGTTACATACTGTGTATTAAGTCATAGCCCTTTAAATATTTTACAGGTGTGTAAGTGAACTCTACACCTTTGTTTCAGTTTCTCTCCAGATTACCATCTATGCTTGCTTCCTTTAAGAATAAAAAAAAAAACACTAAACTGTGTTTTGGGTGATTATGAAGGTGATGGCTAAGTCCTTTTTTGTATTCAGGGCAGTGGAAAACTATCCTGGGATTCAGACGAACTTGACTTTCTTGATTTTCTACTGACTGCTTTGTGAACTTGAAGATGTTACTTCTCTAAGATTGAGTTTTTTCAAGTTAAAAAAATGTGGGGAGGAGATTTGAGTTGATGAATTATTAGGTTCTTTCCAGTTCTAGGAGCTCTTTATTTGGTCAAAGCAAATCTTAATTCCTCCTGCTATGTGAGCCTGTCTATTTCAGGTGTTCAGCAGTGTCAAGAAGCAGTGTCAGAACAGGGCAAGGTGATGCACCACACAGACACACAGAGGTCATATGACCATTGCTGAGACTCCAAGGTAAAGTAAAGATGCCAGAGCCTGTCCCATAGATCACACTGCCTTTTGGTCTGACCAACTGATTGACTCACTTCAAGTATTTTTAGTTTTATAAGCACGTACTATGTTATCATTACATCATTTTTGTGATGGGGCATCTTTATTTTGTATACAGACTCTGTGATTTACAAAAGAGCTTAATTATTAGATCCTCCGTAGAAACATACTCTAGTGAAAATACTTGCCTGTGACATAATTGCATAACAAGGAGATAGCCGGGGAAGAATCCTTGAAGGACAGAGCTGCTGGTGGGCCCTGCCTTACACAGGTGCTCAGCCTTCATTCTAGGCAGATTCCTCCTTCTCTCACCCTCTCCACGCATCCTCCCTGGCCCAGGTGGCCTCTGTGCTAAGTTGCCTCCCAAATGTAAATGTTGTTCAAAATCCTATTATTCTCCTAGGAGAAGACATACTATGTATTTTTGCTTCTCTCTAAGGCCAATGTCTAGCCTGTATACAGTTTAGGTCTTTCTGGACACTGCAATCCAACACTTCCAGCTGGTTGACTCCAAATCCTGACATGATCAACATATATGGCATTTGGGAGCCAAGCTTGGTGGCTTACGCTGTAATCTTAACACTTTGGGAGGCTTAGGTGGGAGACTTGCTTGAGGCCAGGAGTTCGAAATCATGCTGGGGCAGCAGCCATCTCTACAAAAAAAATATTTTTTAATTAGCTGAGCTTGATGCCTCATGCCTTTACTCTTAGCTACTCAGGAGGCTGAGGCAGGATGATCCCTTGAGCCCAGGAGTTTGAGCTATGAGGTCACCACTGTACTCTAGCCTGGGTGACACAGCAAGAGCCTGTCTCTTAAAAAAGAAAGAAACATGGCATTTGGGGCTGTGCTAGTTACTGGATTTCAACCCACACTGTCCACCTTAGCCTGTTTATACACTGCAAAAGAAACAGGACATTTTACAATGAAATCGTCCTCACTTACATCTGTCTTCAGGATTGTAGAGTAATTTGCAAAATCTTAGAGGCCCTTCCCACCCTACCCTCACTGGAGGAGCACCCAGGAGGTTCACCCTTGAGTGTGAGCTGCTCACAGCTAGGATTGGACTCTGAACCCATCTTTTAGTCTTATGGATTCCACCACCACTTTACAGAAACAGGATGGTCACTTAGGACCTTAGATTCCTCATCTGTAAGACAAGAGATAAGCCTGAACCATCACCATTGCCCTGTATTAGATAAAAATATGTCCGAGCTGGGCATAGTGGATCATGCTTGTAATCCCAGCACTTTTGGGGAGGCTAAAACAGGAGGATCATTTGGGGCCAGAAGTTTATAATTCCAGCTAAAGCAAAGCTACTATCCTTTGGGTTCACAAAAGCCCATCTACCACATCACATTGTACAGAACCATTACCCAGTACACCTTGACTTCAATTCCACAAGGTTACATACTCTGTTACATACAGAGATCAGTCTGGGCAACATAGGGAGACCTCATCTTTACCAAAAAAGAAAAAAAGAAAAAGAAAAATAGTTAATATTAATAAGTCTGGCTGCTGAAACAGACCTAAGATGACATCGATTCACATGCAAAAGATAAAGTTGGGAATAATGGATCTGCTCCCTGATCTCTCAGGAGCTCGAGTATTCAGTACCTATTAAACTGATCTGCCATCCTAGATTTTGCCTTCATCTACTGGAATGGAGAAATGGGAAGTAGAGGCCACGTCTTTTTCTTTCTCCTTCCTCAATCTCCCCAAAAGTGCTGGGATTACAGGCATGATCCACAATGCCTGGTTTGGACATATTTTTATCTAATACAGGGGCAATGGAGATGGTTTAGGAAATTGCACTCATTCCTCAGAACTTGGACACATGGCCACAGTTGTCTGTCAGTGTGATTGGGAGAATATATGACCAACTATAACATCTACTACCTCGGAAGAAGAGGAGAATGAATATTGGGGCCACCCTGCAGTGTTGACCACAGACCCTCCTAGGTATACCATTCCGTGTCTGTGAGCTCATGGGTGAAGGTGGGGCAGGGAATATGAGAATCACAACAGAGACAGGCACTACAGGGGCTTCCAGGGACAGTGACTGCAACTGCCACATTCATGTGTGCAAAATAATTAGAAATTCAAAAAAGAATAAGAATAATTTAACTTAAAATAACATACCCATTTAGTTTCTACCACCTACCCCACATCTGTTAGTCAACATCACAATGAAGTTTGCTAATTCAATTCAGCAAATGTTTATTGTCAACTGCTATGTGCCAGAGGCACCAGATATGTACAAATGAATATGACCCTCCCATGCTGTTTTAGCCTGCTTTTCATTGCTATAAAGGAATATCGGAGACTGGGTAATTTATAAAGAAAATAGGTTTATTTTGGCCCACCATTCTGTGGACTGCACAAGGAACACAGTGCTGGCATCTGCTTCTGGTGAGAGCTCAGGAAGCTTATTATCATGGTGGAAGGCAAAGAGGGAGTAGGTGTGTCGCATGGTGAGGGTGAAGCAAGAGACCGAGAAGAAGGTGTCAGTGCCAGGCTCTTTTAAATAACCAGCTCTCAGAGCAAAAACTCACACATTACCAAGGAGACAGCACCCAGCCATTCATGAAAGATTTGTCCCCATAACCCAATCTCTAGACTCCACCTCCAACACTGTGGATCACATTTTAATGTGAGATTTGAAGAGGACAAATGTCTAAACAATATCACATGATTTCTTTCTTCCTGTATGCTGGTGGGGAAACAGAACCCAAATAGAAAATTTGGTATCACAGTATAAGTGCTTTGGTAGAAGTGAGATCTGGACCCGCCTTCTCAGATTGAAGAAAGAAAATGAAAAATCTAAGATGACTATTGAGTAACACAGACAGAAGCAACCAGGTTCTAAAATACATGTTAAGGATGATGATATTCTAGGGTGTCAGGAAGGGGGAAGATTTGTGTAGGTTACATATGAGAGAAAGGCCTTCATAGGAGTAGATCTTAAAAGGTGAGTAGAATGGAGTGGGAGAAGGAGATGATGAAAAGTCACCATAAAGAGTTTGTCTCAAATTTTTAAGTGGAGACACCATAGAGATTTTTGAGTCGGAGGTGAAGAAAAGAGAGACCTTTGGGAGTTTTAATCCTTAATGCGAAAGGGCAAGTAAAACTCTTTAAATGTCTTTCATATCCATTTATAAAAGTCCTTATAACATGGTGTTTTATAGCCTCGTAATAGCTCTATAAGGAAGAGGGAGAGGAGAGAGGGAGAAAGCGATAACATGGAGCTCAGTGACATTAGGGCAGCAGCAGGCCCAAGTCACCTCCGTAGGAACAGAGTTTCAACTCAGGCATTCTGGTCCCAGATCTGGTGATTCTTTTTTTTTTTTTGAGTTGGAGTCTCACTCTGTCACCCAGACTGGAGTGCAGTGGCCGCTCCCGGTCACTGCAGCCTCGACCTGCTGGGCTCTGGCGATCCTTCCGCCTCAGCCTTCCAAGTAGCTGAAACTACAGGTGGACACTACCACGCCCAGCTAATTTTTTTTTTTTTTATTGTAGAGATGAGGTCTCGCCAAGTTGCCCAGGTGGGTCTTGAACCCGCGGGCTCAGGCAATCCACTCACCTCAGCCTCCCAAAGCGCGGGATTACAGGCTGAGCCACCGAGCCTGACTGGTGATTCTCACAATGAGTCAAACTACTCCTAAAATGGAAAAGTCAAAATTTAAATGATCTGAGCAGAAGGAAGAGGATTCAAGCTGACCCAGAGGAGATTGGGAGCAGACAGAAGCCGAGGGGAGTTTAGGAATACTCAACATGGTGACCTGCTTCAAATAGCTAATACCCTTGGGACAGAAGGCTCACATCCTGAAAATGGATCCCCAAGACACTCTATCATACATGCCTCCTAGGGCCATCTTCAAGATGGGAACAATCAAAGGAAACATACAAGGAAACTCTACACTTGAAGGTTATGCAGTCCCTAGAAAGGATTTCTCTAGGAGACTGTCAATTTCCAATAGAAACTCTACAACTTCCTAGCTTTCGGGGACAGTTGAGTCTGCTGGGCAGTAAATGGGAAAGGATGCCTTCTTGAAGACTCTTCTGCCCTGTGATAGCATAAGTTCATGGCCATATTGTTGCTAGGAGGAACGACTCAACCCACTGTCTCCTTGGCCAGAGGATAGCACTCTCTGCCCACAAAGAGAAGTAGTTCACAAGTCACTTTCTCTTTAATCTACAGTAAAAAAAAAAAAAAAAAACAGAATGATGAGTGTGTGGGCAGAAATCCAACTTTATAAGGATTTCAACGGATGCAAATTGTTTCCTGGATGAGAGCTAATGACAGCTAATAGGCCAGTCCTGGGTACCAGGGAGATGACCTAGCAGCAGTTTCCTATTTCTGTTGGCTGTAATCACAATTTACATCTGCTATTTTCATTCTCCTCCCATGTTATTGGCAGCACGGCCACATTTTCACACTCCTACTTCTCCCCAAGGACGTCAGCATGTCTGCTTTACATAGGTGCACAAAAGAACAAGCATTCCCTCACCGAAGAAATGGGAAACAAACCTGCGCAAGCCTAGGCTTGCTGTGCTACCTGATTATTCCAGTATATACATACACCATCCAGTTCAGTTTGTTCAAAAGCAATGGAGTTGCTTTAAATTTATGAACTGACAAGGTTCTGAGTAATAGTGAATCACTGCACGATATTTCACTTAAACCCCAGACAGGGAGCTAGCTCCCACAGCAGCTCTTTTTGGGTCATAAGAATTCATCAGAGGATCACTCACAGTCCTTAGCCCTGAGCTAAGATGAAGAGCTAGACGAGGCCAAGGTCAGCCATATCCAGGGAGAGACTGTCAAGCACCAGAAAATGATTCAGGGGGCAAAAACATCCACCCAAGTGTTGGCAAAGCAAGAGAAGGTGAGGGAGGGAGTTCTGAGAATATGAAAAAAGAGAACAAAAATTCTTGCTTGACTAGGTAGGATTTGGATGCAATAAAGAAGTCTCACAGCATGGTCCCAAGGCAGACATTGTCTCGGATTAGCCTAAGAGTCCTATTTCTTCTCATCATCACCTTGCTCCTCTCCCCAGACACCTTCCTCACCTCCAACACTGTGTGTGCCCAGAAAATTCCAACTCATCTTTTAAGAGCCTGCAGAACATGATCTTGCTTGGAATTCCTGCCTCAGTTTCACCAAAACTATTCAGTGTGCGTCTTACTTTTTACCACAATGCACTATAAAGGCTTGTTTTTGTTTCTGCCTCTTTCACTTGATGGTGATCACCTCAAACACAAGGACAGTTCTCATTTATCTTTATACCCCCAACTGGCCTAATGCTTTCCTGAATAGAGGACTGCATGTGAATAAATAGAGAAAAGAAGGGAAAATAAAAACAAGAGATGGAAGGAGAAGTAAAAAAGAGGGAACATTTAGTTTTCAACTCAACAAGGTACTTTAAATCAGATGAAATGATACAGACTGAATTGCACTTGCAGATGGCAAAGACCAATTCCATTTTAAATCTGCTTTTACTACTATTGATAAGATTTTACATTTTACATGCTTTACTGACAAGAATAATAAAAAGATCTGGTAAGCGTCTCAAAGGATGAGTTTAAAATGGGGTGATCTTGTTGCAGATAACAGGCTACCCTGCCACCATAGCTGCCTGCCTGCTTGGAGGTGCTCAGTCTTTTGGCTGTTATTTCCAGGAAATCAGGGTAGAAAGAAACTGTGCCATTTTGCTCACCACTTTGATATCCCAGGGGCTCTGGGAGACTCTGTCAGCTGAAGGCTTCTGAGGGATCCTGGCAGGTTTTCAAACGCCTACCTCACTACTGTCAGGATCAGCTCAGACCCTCCTAGAAAGATGAAATGAGGCCAGAGGATGGTTTGGAAGATAATACTAGAACTCTTTAGAGGGAATCATATGTAAAAAAAATTTCACAGTTCCTTCAACTGGGGAGCTGTCCTCTATGCCTGAATGAGTTTTCTCCTATCATTTGTTTAAAATGAGGGTGCTACAAAAGGCATTTCCACTCACAAATCCTGGTGCAAACACAGAGGGAGCTCTTCATGAACGTCTAGAGAAGCCAAGGAGGGTCATGAATTTCTACCACTTTGTTAGATAACCATGAAGCAAGAGTGCAGTTTGAGAGGAACTAAGAGTTACTAGCTCACCTTGGGATTCACACATTTCCAGTGGAATTTGGAAAGGGTAGAATGTGATGATTAAATTTATGTATCAACTAGGCTGGGCCATGAGTTACCCACACATTTGGTTAAGCATTATTCTGGGTATTTCTGTGAGGATGCATTATATCAGATGAACATCTAAAGCAGTAAACTTTCAATATAGCAAATTACCCTCTATAATGTGAGTGGGTCTCATCTAATTAGTCAAATGTCTAAATAAAACAAAAACACTGGTCTTCCCCAAGCAAGAGAGAATTCTCTGGCAGACTTCCTTCAAATTCCATCAGCAACATTGGCTCCTCTTGGTTCTATAATAGACTGTCTTCAGATTGGAGTTGGAATATTGGCTGTCTTGGATATCTACCCTGAAGATTTTGGACTTGCCAGCCTCCATAATCATGCTATCCAATTCCTTATAATAAACCTCTTTCTATACATACACATGTTCTATCGGTTCTGCTTCTCTGGAGAACCCTTACTAATATGGGTTGGGGGTAAATGGTAGACTCATTAGCAGTCAATTTACTGAAAGATTGAATATACAAGTGGACAATGACCAGACCATATATCAAATTAGAATCTTGACCCACAATCTACAACAACCAACCCAGGAAATTAACCAGTTATCTACAGTAACCAACCCAGGAAGATAGTCTTCTCTCTGTAAGTCATGCTTCCAGAAAATTTGACCACTCTCTCTAGAAACTAGTCCAGTAAGCCAAACAATCCCTGTAACAACTGGACCCAAACAGCCAGAACTTGATTAATTACTGACAGCTTTCCTAATTTTTTGCCCTGACTTCCAACTCAGTACCAACCAGAGAAAGACAAACATGAACACTTAACCAATCACATAGGATGCCTCACTTCTAATTAGCCTGTGAACAGCCTCCTCATGCCAACAGCCTCCAATCAGGGCACACTTGAAATCTCAATTTTTCATTATAAAGCTTTCCCACTCCCTCACAGAAACACCTAAAATAATGTTTGACCAAACATCTAGGCATATCATGGTCCAGCTAAGTTACTGATACAAAATTAACCATCACATTACCCCCCTCCCCTTCCCACTGCCCACAAATTCTGCCAGAAATATGTGACTCCCAAGGTGAGCCAGTGACTCTTGCTTTTGCTCAAGCTGCACCCTTGCTTCATGGTTATCCAAAAAAAGTGACAGAAAGTCTTTCCCTCCTTGGGTTCTCTAGACTCTCATGCAGGACCTCATCTGCATTTGCAGCAGGACTTGTGAGCGGAAATGCCTTCTGTAGCACCCTCATTCCAACTGGATGTGAGGAGAAGAGGCAAGTGATGGTGGGTGATTCCCTAGGTGGAGCAAGCTCTGAATAAATAACCTTTGCTTATTCTTGTTTGATTGGTCTTCACTGATATCTGTGTTATCTAAGAAACAAAGGAGCTCTTGGGAACAACTCATTCAATGGAAGAAAGAGTATAGCCCCAGAGTTTGGTTCAAAGACAGTGGACCAGCCTCAGGAAGAAAAGATATTCCAGCAGTCCCAGTGTATGTCCCATAGCCTGCCTTCCTGGTCAACCCTCAAGAGAAGGGAACGACAGTAAATGAGGGTGAGATAAATGAAAGCTCTCTTATGCAACCGTCTATCTCAGATGTTGAGAGTACAAGGGACAGCCTCATTGTTGCCAACGACTTTTACAGCAACTTTGACAGTAACACCAGATGAAATCCTCAGGTGTTGGGATCTCCAGAGGCAGGACCTTTGTGATTCACAGCAAATGCAGGCAAAGTTTCCAAGCACAGCAAAGACAGAGAAGAGGGCAGGTGCCAGGAGTATGTAGGTCCTCTGAGCTTTGTGAAATGCCAGAACAATGTGACAGAACCTTGAGGGACTGACTTTCAGGCAGAGTAGGAGTGAGCAAAGTCCAAGAAAGCCTGCTTGATGGTGGTCACTGTAATCCCGAGCTTATCTCAGCTGGTTCAGACCAGAAATCACAGGCTGTACCTAGGATTTCGGTAATTGCATTAGCTAAATTCATCATAAAATATCTTTTCTATATTTCTGCCTTTCTGTATTCCCCTTTTCTCTTCTGTATTTGCAATCCTGATGTAAATTTCTTATAGTGATATGTGTGGGTCAGCTATGGTACCGTGAAAAACAAGAGAGAACTGTATGTGTCTCACTGTTATTAATGAAATAACAGCATGATAGGTTGTATATGCTTCTGTGAAAGTGTCATGGGATCATCCCACATGGTAGCACATGAATTAGACAGGCCCATCAACAAATAAGTCAGCCAAGATATAAATGTTCATTTATTTGTATGCATGCTTGTCAAAGTTGAAGAGTAGTCTCATTTAAAACAAAACAAAAAAAATTGTTTTATAGTGATCAGTTAGGACCATTTTCTAAAATTGTGAAATACTAAATTTAAATGAATGTCTGTTTATATATTTATTTCCTTCATAAGTTTGATGGAGAGGTATGTTTTTTTTAAACTGTGTTTTGTGGCTGAACGTGGTGGTTCATACCCATAATTCCAGCATGTTTGGAGTTTGAGGCAGGAAGATTGCTTAAGACCAGCAATTTGGGACCAGCCTGGGCAACATAGTGAGACCCCATCAGTACAAAGTTAAAAAGAAAAAGAATATAGGTTTTGTTATTATTCAGGTATGGCAAGGATATCAGATCAGAAGATGATACCATTGAAAAGATAGCTACTCACAGTTCCCAAGAGGAGGGGTCATGACACGCCATGGGGTGGTCATTCAGGAAAGCACCAGAATCAATCAGGAGGCAGAGAGAATGATGAAGAAAATGCAGTCAGGAGTCTTGACTGTGGCTTTCCCAGGAAGAAATGGAAAGGACAGGGAAGGAAAGGACAAGGTAAGCATACTTAGAATTGGCTAGTATGAATAACTTTAGCAGGTTCTGGGGAATACGAACTGTCCCTGGCTGTCTGTTACCTGGCCTTGGGTGGTAAGGTGAGGCAATAGTGGCCTTAAGTGTGAGAGTCCTGTGAAGGAGGTAGTGGGGTATAGGCTCTGGGTTGGCTGGTTTACATGTGACAGGCACACCACAGGCCAGTTCTTCACTATATCTAGGAATTGGCTAGAGAAGAGAGGCCTTTCTTCAGGGTCAGCAAGACCCAGAAACCACAGCATTAAAAACACATGGCTAGTACACGTGCTTGTTCACTCTCTAGAAGTTCATAAGGCCTTTGAAGAACAAAATATCGTCAAAGGAGCCCTTTTGTCCTTCTGTGAAATTGCACATTCGGGTGGCTGTGATATTTATACAGTAAGATGCTAACAAGCCTTCAAGGAACCTCAGCCTAATTCAAGCCAACACTTACTCAGCCCTCACAATAAACAATGAGGTCAGCGTCTCTGGGCATGCAACGGTGAGCTTTTGACTTCTGGGCATGCCCCTCTGCTCCAACTCTCTATCTCTGGCTTCAATTTGCCCAGGGATCACTTTGTACTGTAACCTCCCACAAAATAACCCCTTTAGACCCTCTACCATGACTATTTACCCATGGTTTGATGGTTGATCTTGTACCAGTGGTGTGCTTGACTCAGCTTATGAGGGCTGAGAGTCAAATTTTCAGGAATTTTATGAACTGGTTGTTAAACACTGCCATTTTAAAATATTAGATCATATAAACTAGCAATTAAATAAATTACATTCAGAACAAAGTTAATAAGTACTCAAAACTTGACCCTTTCAAATTATTTTATCATTTTATTATAATTATTTAATTATATCTTATGACTAGCTATGCTCTTGAAATTGTTTATTTCTATTGTGTCTGTATAATGAAAATGCTATATAGTGTGTGATCTGCAATCTCTTCTTAGTGGCAAGTCCCCACATAATATTGGTGGCTTGAAATTAGCCATAGTAGTATATTTAGACCCTAGAAATCAGCAAACACCACAAATCAAGATAAGATGGGAAAAACTGTTAATATTACAGATAAAACTTCAAAGTTTGTAGAATCTATAGCTATGACATTGTGAATAGCAATGAGAAATGGCAAAATATTCTAGTATTTGAAAACTTTACCTGACACAGCAAATAAGTGCCTTACATACAACATTGATGAACAAGTTCTCATAGAAGACTTGGTTGTTTCACTTGTGTTTACTCCTAATATAAAAAATATCTTTATGTTGGAACTATTCTAGTTCATCAGTTTCAACCAAAAGTTAGGTATGGACACAAGAGTTTGGTAAAAACCACCAAAAGCATTCTGTGAAAATTAATTAGCTATAAGGAGTTTAAGATAAAATGTGTTATGTACTTTGATTGGTGAAGTTGTGTGTTATATTGCCTTTTTGTCAGTAAAATTTATAATATATTTCCTGAAGAGCTACTTGCCAAACATTTACCAGCACACAACTGGTTTCTACTATTCCAAGCCTCAGTTTTTTAGAAAATGAACCAAGAGATTATCTTAGATGGACTTTGTTTCCTTTCAGTACTAATTCTGTAATCTGGATGAATTGTTCTCATTTTATAATTAAAAATTATACTCTCAACAGAATTATACTCACAATAACTGACTATGAAGGGACAGATTTGATGACTCATGACTGAAGTAGGAATTTAAGTAAAACTAAGGGGAAGGACTAGCTTTCCAAGGTCTCAAAATAAAGAGGGGACACGATTCCTTCCCCCTGTGCCTAGTGGCTTCCTTGGAATGCCTTTCCAGAGGTCACTGTCGTGAGTTATTCACCAAAATAACCATAAGAGAGGGACTGGGTGCAGGCTCAAGATATAGTGGGCAGCAGGCAATATCCCACTCGTTAGACAAATATTTGTTGAGCACCTACCATACGTCAGGTGCATTTCTGGGCACTGGGGCTGCAGCAATGACATCTACTCCCTCATGGAATATACAGGTCTACTGAGGATGGCACGTTGTTACAACAAGTGAGTGCAGTTACAGATGAGAATGGCACAGGCTACATACAAAGGCAAAATCTTTCATCTCGGTTGGCTCAGGAAACTTTCTTCTTTCTTTCTTCCTCCCTCCCTCCCTTCCCCCCTCCCTCCCTCCCTCCCTCCCTCCCTCTCTCTCTCTCTCTTTCTTTCTTTCTTTCCCCTCCTTCCTTCCCTTCCTTCCTTCCTTCTTTTCTTCTTTTTTTTTATGGAACCAGGTCTCCCTGTCCAATGGCTTAGACTGGAGTGCAATGGCACGGTGATAGCTCACGCAGCCTCAAACTCCCAAGCTCAAGCAATCTTCTGCCTCAACCACCCAAGTAACTGGAACTATAGGTGCACACCACCACACTCAGCTATTTTTTTTGTTTGATTGGTTTGTTTTCAGTCTTTATAATTTTTTTTGTAGAGACAGAGTCTTGCTTTATTGCTCAGGCTGGTCTCGAACTCCTAGCTTCAAGCAATCCTCCTGCCTTGACCTCTCAAAATGCTGGGGTTGCAGACATGAGCTACTGCTCCTGTACAGGAAACTTTCTATAGAGAGCCAGATAATACATATTTTAGTCTTTACAGACTATTTTGCCTCTGTTGGAACTGCTCAACTCTGCCCTTGCAATATGAAAACAGTCACAGACAATAAATGAAATAGCATGAATGGAAGATAAGCCCACCATGAGGTACCAGAGCCTAATATGGATGAAGAGGGCATCCCCATGGGGCAAGTGGAAATAGCAGTATAGCAGATTGGTTACAGTGAGGGTTTAATACAATCAGGAAACATATTAAGAAAAGTGGGAGTCTGGTTTCTTATGGCCAGAAAAGAGACTTACAAATATGGAAAGGGAGAAAATGAGAATAAATCCTGAGGTATTGAGTTGAGTTAGAAATAAAAGTGTCAATTCATGTTTGTGTGTGTGTGTGTGTGTACATATATATATATATATATATATATATATATACAGAAATATATATAATATGAATGTGTATTTTTTTGAGGCGGAGTCTCACTCTGTTGCCCAGGCTGGAGTACGGTGGCACACTCATAGACACCCCAGTGTCGACCTGCTGGGCTCTGGTGATCCTTCCGTCTCAGCTTTCCAAGTAGCAGGAACTACGAGCGTGTGCTACCACGTCTGGCTAATTTCTTTTTTTTGGTTGATTTATTGTAAAGATGAGGTCTTGCCAAGTTGCCTGAGATGGCCTCAAACCCACAGGCTCAGGCAATTCACTCGCCCTGGCCACCCAAAGTGCTGGGATTACAGGCTGAGCCACCAAGAGCCCGGCCAGGATGTGTATATGTTTATACCTATTTATACATATTTTATATGTACACCTGTATTTACAGCTCTATCCAATGAAAATCCTGGAAGCAGTGATTTATCAAGAACATTTAGCATACAAAACTTCCTGATTTTGGTTTCTAAATGCCATTATTTGCTAAAAAAGAAGCAAGAGCTTTTGGGGGGAAAATGGCTGATTCCAAGGCTAGGTTAGGCAAAGTAGCCAGTGGACATCTTGTCCCAGAAGAGAAAAAGGAAGGGCTCAAAGAATGATGGGGACATTTCACAAAGGTTCAGAAACCAGCTTGAAGGAGCTCCTGCTGGCCAAATATTGGGCAATTTGAGCATCAAATAAATGATAATAATAATGGATTATATTCTATTGAATAACATAAAACTCCATGAGTCCTTGTTGATATAGATACATGAAGAATGTAAAAAAGAAGAGATTGGAAGCTTGATAAAAAATAGATATTTAAATAGTCAACTAGTATCTCCCTACAAAGTAAATAATTAAAAGGGAAAAAGAGTGTATCTAAATTTGGGAAGCCCAGCAAACACCAACCTCATCAAATAATCAAAGTAAATGACACTAGAATAAGCTGAAATGAGACCCCGCCTAATAGTATCCAAAGATGCCAAAGAATCTAATCCAAAATATCAGACAATTTTATTGAGGGACATTTTACAAAATAACCTGCTGATAATCTTCAAAACTGTCAAGGTCATGAAAGTCGAGGAAAGGGTGAGGAACTACTCCAGAATGAAGGAAACTGAAGAGATGAAAACTGAATGTAATGGCAATTCTGTATTAGATTTTTTTTTTTTTTTTGCTACAAAGCACATAATTAGGACAACTAGCAAAACTTGAAGGGGATCTGAGTATTAGATGGTAGTAATATATCACTGTTAATTTCCTGAATTTGATGATTGAAATGTGGTACTGTAGAGAATATATTTTTGTTTATAGAAAATCCACACTAAAATTTTCAGGAGGAACAGGGCATCATGTTGACAATTTATTCTCAAAAGGCTCAGAAGAAAAGTCTTTGTACTGTACACACACACACACACACACACACACACACTCATACATACATACATATGTAGTATTGTGATTATGTAGGAGAATATGACTCTGTTTTCAGGAGATACATGTTAGAGCATTTAGGGGTAAAATATCATGATGTCTAAAACTTACTTTCAAATGATTTGGCAGAGAGAAAGAAGATAGCAAACCATTAACATTTGGTGAAATCTGGGTAAAGGGTGTGCTGGTTTCATTCTTTCAACTATTCTGGAGGCTTAAAATGTTTCTAAATAAACAGTGGAGGAGGTGTCAAATGAGAAAAATTGTAAACATAAAGTTTCTAGGAATTCTAAGGGGGTGCTAATAATGAAAACTGTCATCATGCTTTTGATGATATTCTTGCCTTGCTTTGTAATATGGAGAAACATGTTGGATTTTGCTCTCTTTCAAAACAAAAGACAGTTACACAGGAAAAAGTTTGCTCTGGTGTTATAAAGAGCTTAGCCGTATTCCAGCTTCTGTTAAACTACTTTCTACTCCTACCAGACGTACCAGGTTCGCCCTAGTCTGCTTGCAGAAAAGCCACCAACTCTTTATTTCTTCCCACCGCACCTCCAGGTGAGCCAAAGTAAGGCATCCCTGGGCCTCCCACTTCTTCCCACAGGATCTGTATCCTCACTCACGCAAAGGAGGCACAAGTAAAGAAGGGCTTTTATAGGAAGGGACTTCGAGAGCCTGTGCTGGAGACAAAGTCATTTTATCCTGTAAGAATGACCAACTTGGTGCCAATAGCCTAGAAACTCTTCAGGGGCTCACAGAGTGCTCGAGATCTGAAAAAAGTATTAGTGTGAAAAAGAGAAAAGCAGCCTCTGACATCCAGGAGCTGGCCCGGTGCTTGGTGTAATCCTGTGGAACATAAATCATTTTAAGAAAACCATCATCAAACAAGGCCACTGTGTAACCACATTGGATCAAGATAAAAACAAGACCACTCCATAATCATGCCAATATACAGACAAAACATGAACCTGTCCAAGCCAAAGTATGCCAAACACTCTCCCCACCTCCCACTCTAGCTAGTATAAGTGACCTGGGCTGCCTTACCAATTACAACTTTAACCTTCCTCAGTATATTTTCCTTCTAGATGAGATTAATGAAAATATCTAATCACTTCCTGAAAGCATCCAATCCAGAGCAAAGCCCCACTTCCCTGAGCCCTCTCTCAACCCAACACCCAACACAAGTCCAAATGCAACAATAGATTCTTTCTAATACCTTCTTATTGAGATGCCCCATGGTTTCCCATGGTGTATGTTCTCCCTTACTGCAACAAGTGATAAAATTAATTTAAATACAGGTGTGTCCCTGGAGGGCTTTGGGTAAAGGACAATTACTTCAGCTCTGTGGGCTGAAAAACAATTGACCCCAGAATACTTAAAGAAAACAAATTGGTAAATACTAAGTGAAATAACACCATGTCAACTTCCTTTACTATTACATTTATAATCCATAAAATTTTATGACCTCTGAAAATAATTTGTATGTTAGATTAGATTATCTTACAGTACAAGAATTCCCAAGTCTGCTGGCTAATTACTGAGTAATCATAGCCAATTGTAAATTAAATGTGTAGCCAATTTCATAAGCAAATTTTGAGTTAGTATAATATGTTTGACAGAACACAGAAGTTAGAATGCCTGAGGTCTATAAAGATTTTAAATACCTTGGATGGAGAATGGGATGCAGAAGTTCTGTTTGGAAGAAAAGGTGACTGAGGAACAGAGAATGGCAAATACCATCAGCTCAGGGACGAATGAATTGGGTTTCTTGGGACAAATCCTAAGACATGAAAGAGAAGCTTCTGACCTCGGGTAGAAATCAACTGGACCAAGAAAAGGAGTTCACTCCACCTTTCACACCACAGTTTCCTGTTTTCAGTACTGATCTGCCAGCCTGCAGGCTTGAGTGCCTCTTGGTTGGCGTCACCTCTGGGTCACACAGAAATGGGGCAGTCAAGGCATACCAGCTTGATGCCTTCTTATCAACGTCATTTCCAGGCTGTTTGGTGCCTTGGCCTCTCCTTCCCTGTTGGCCTCCTCACTTGTAGGATTACCTGGTTTCTGCCAGCTGGACACTTCCATCTCCCTATTCTTTGGGGATGCTTTCCTAATGGTCTCATTGATTCCTCCCTCTCACCTCAGTTCTCAGCCACATAAGCCTGTGGGTTCTTCCCTGAATCTTGACCTTCTTGCCTACCACCTGCTGCCATGGAGGTCCTCTGCTAAAGCCAAACCCTCCTTCAATGGCACCCACCTTCAACCTTATCTCCATCTCTCCCATCAGACACACAGAGGAAGTAGGTCAGCTAGAACCCAATGGAAGCCATCAGTAGCAGAGACATTTTCACCCAAAGGAAAGCCTCTATAGGCTCTTTTTTTTTTCTTTCAGCAGTCACATTTCTAGGAAAAGATCAAACCCAGAACCAAAGATTCTAAGACTTTGGGGATGTGGAAATTGAACTTGGAAATGATTGAGTTCTTCCTGCCATTTTTCAGATGAGAAAACTGTGGTGCATGTGGTTTTATTTTTCTGCAAGGCTAGGATGACTGATTTTACCTTTCCTCCTTAAGTCTACTGGTTTTATAATTTAGTAAGAAGGCAAAACTTCTTTTTTTTTTTGTCAAACTTAAACAACAACAAAAAACCCCCACAAGTATTGAAATAGTACTTCGTTTTTATTATTTTTTTAAGGCCCCACAAAAGGCAGCACAGTATAAATTGTATCTTTGTCAGTGCAGGTTATGAAATTACTCTGGAGCGTCATTTCTATAGAGACCAGCAGTGCAAAGACTGTAACTCAATGGAACGCAATTCCACTCCGAGCTCACAGAATGTAATTGATGAAAGGAAGAAACATCAATTACCTTAGCATTCTTCATGGATAATGTTTCTGTTTTCCCACAATCTCATTTTGCACACAAAACAAACAAAACAGAATTCAATCTCTCAAATTGTGTGGCTCTACTTGTTTGCTTTCTTTTAAAAATCATCCAGCTCACATCATCCACGGCCACAGTTCTCCTGCTGGGCAAATTAAGTCCAGTATTAGTGACATGTTTGACCTCCATTCCCCACTTCCCTCCTGAACCCTGTATTTTCAGCCATTCTTTGTTTCAGATGGATCATTTGTTTGGGGCCATGACACAAGCGTAAGAATTAAATTTTATCAACAAAAGCCTAGAAAACTTGGCTTTGATTTCATGTTTCATGAGATTTTAGAGCAGAACCACAGATTCCTTTGTTCCTCTATGCAACAACTTTAGCAAAATAGTTAACCCCCCCCCGCAAACAAAAAAGGTGGTTTTCCATGGTGACAAGAAAAAAGGCATGTGGGGAGTATAGCTCACTAAAATAGGTATACAATCAAAATATCTAATTTAATCATTAGTTTCTTCCAACTCAAACAGTGAGCCACTATCACCACACATGCAGATGTGACTTTGAGGTCCAACGGGATAACAGAGACAGCCGAAGTACAATTACATGGGTTTGGATGAGGGTATGATTCAATATTGTGACTGACTGCTGACAAGAGTGACTCTAATATTCAAGCAATGTGGCAACTTTGATATTGCCTGGTTGAGTATCATTTTTTCTCTGTAGTTGGAGGTTCTGTGCAGTGCCTCTCCTAGTAGCCAAATGGATACCAAGCTCTGGGTTCCAAGGGAGCTCATCTTCTTTGAGTCAGAACTCCAGGCTATGGAGAGAGGGACAAGGTCAGGCCTAGACTTCTGGGATGAGTGGAATGCCTAGGTCTTGGCAAGTGCATTAGTGTTAACTCCATAATCAAGGCAAGACTGAGGTATCAGGAATTAGGGCAGGAATCCAACAGGAGGATAGGCACCTATAGCTAACACCCAACATCAGACTTAGATGATGCTTCTACCTCTCCCCACCTGAAATGATGAGATCTGCAAATATGCAGCTCAGGGACTATATATTTTTGGTTTCCATGACCTCTCATGCAGGGTTTGGCCAGGCAGAGACTGACGACAAACATAAACTATACAGGTATCACTACGTCTCCTTTCCCTCCTCTGTGGGCACAGCATGAAGCAGGGATTATTTTTGAACTCCCCAGCTAGATCCTGGAAGCTTTAGTTTGGAAAATGAGATTTGGGGTACTTATAATCACTGCCAATTGTAAATTTTGACTCTGTGTCTCTCCCTCACTGAGAATGCCCGAGTATTTAGCTTTGCCTATCTTTGTTTTCTCCCAAGTAAACTTTAAGAAAGGGACCCAATGATTTGCTGTTTAAGAGAAGTGTTTTTAGACCAATTTCAGGTGCTTTGTTAAGGTGATGTCTATAACATGGATCTATAGTCACAAAATATTCCTGTGGATGCTGACAAAGGACTAAGTGGCAACTCAAGCTCAGGAAGATTAATTCAAGTGCCTTTTAAGATAATGCTAAAAGCAGCTTGAATCAGTACTGAACCTTTCTACCATAGGGCCGTGAGAGTAGGTGCAAATTCATCCTTTATTTTAATTAGTTAGTTTACACTGCATATATTCTTTCTCCTCTTCCTATTCTTACTCCATTGCAAATAAATTCAGTTGTTTATGTCTCTTAGAAGGGGTTATATCCACTTCTTAAGGGCAATTCTGGAAATTACTCTGTAGCCAGACATACCTGCTCAACGTTTTTGGTGTCTTTAGATGGATAGAGTGTAGTGGGTAGAGTAAAAGAAATATAGCCCTTTAAAGACCTAGTTAGTGTTGTATAATTTAACAGAGACTGAAGTAGAACATTAATTGATTACTATTCATTATCTGTTCCAGAAATGTTTACCAAGAGGCTCATATATTACAGGTCAAATGCTGTGTGCTGAAGACACAAAGGTGAAACGCAGTCTTGCCCCTCAGTCTACAGTCTAGGAGCAATTGAGGAGACCCAGAGCTAAATAATTACCACTCCCCCAAAAGGATGGTCTGAGAGGATATCACTAATTGCCTGAAAAGCCAAAAAGTTTTCACAGTGAATATAGTGGTGAAGCTAACTGTGGAAGGCAAATTTCTTTCTGAAACAAGAGTAGATGTGTTAAGAAAAACAATAAAACTGTTAGCTTTGAGGCCCACCACAAAGTGAGAGCAACACACAGCTGGCTAGAGAGCAACACACAGCTGGCTAAAGCAGAGGATGAACCAAATTCAAGTGAGGAAAAAAGAATTCACAAGTTGATCCATTTGATCAGGCCATTCTTGGATGTATGAATGCTCTGCTCATTTAAATTTCCTAACTGATAAATTAACCTATCTACTAATATAGTAGCTCCTAGTTGGTTTTCATTCTTTGTGTGGATGTATTGTGTTTTAATAACAAACTTGGATAGATTTCTACACCCTGAGTCTGAGTGGCCTCTTTTCTCAGATCTCATATGGCAGGTACCACCACTGCCCCATGAAAGAGAAATGAGCCTCACTAGACATCTCTGGAACTACAGACTTTTAAAAATGACCTTCTACCAGACCCTGTAGTGCCCTGGAACCTGAAGATACCAAATTTTCAACCCTTCAGTTACTATGGTTTTTAAGACCATAGCAGGACGCCTCAGTGGGATTGATGATGGCGGGTGACATTTAATCAGCCCATAAGTCCTGAGCATTGCAGTTACAGTTACAGGTATCATTCATGACCAATATAGTGCCAAGAGTTAAATCAAGATGTATGTATGTACCTTTCCCACGTATGTATGTACACATGTGTGTGCATAATCAATATGAGCAATTTCTATTCTGGGTTTGTTTTTTTCATGCTTCATTTTTTTAGTTGCTGAGAATTCTAAAATATCTAGTGTCCCACAACCCAACAGGGTGGCAAGATCCAAGTGCAGTTGTTACTTACACACCTGTCACATTTCTCTGTCATTTTCTTCTCTGGGGCTCCTGCAGTAAGAATTTGGGTGCTATGCATTAATATTTTTTAAACAACATGTTACAGAGTCATTTTTACCTTCCCATATGGTAAATTCATAATGCTTATCTTCCACCCTCTTCTGGAAAAAATGCAAAGTGATAATATGAGATGATTTCAACCTTAGGTCCCTAAACAGGTAGCTTTTGCTTTTGGGTAGAGAATGATGTGCTCATTCTGAAATGTTCCTCATTTCTCCTTACTCTAAGGAACTGGGCAATGGTCCTGAACTTCTGAATCCTCCCTTTTCACCAACTCCTTTGAGGGATGAGCCTTGTCTCTGAGATGAGGTGTGGTTAGGCAAGGTGTACTGGAAAATGGTGCAAAGGCCAAGGTAGAGTGGAAAAGGGGCTACTGAGATCCACAATGGGGAGGTGAGGGCTCTGGACTGTTGGATTAGAAAGAGGTAAGGGACTCATCGATAAGAAGCAACTAGCCCAAAATAGTGACTTGTAAACTTATGTCATGTTCCAACTTTGCCACATCCTGTGTTCCTGAGGTGTGGATCAGACTGTAATATGATCTTAACATGGCAGAAACAATGGTTGACTCAGTCATGCGTTTTAGCAAGTTCTGTATCTCTTTCTTTAAGTTCTTTCTAATGGTGTGGGATTTCTAACAACCTCTGCTGATTTCCCAGATGCAGAGCCAATGTATGTACCCTTCCCACGTAATTTGGCACTGGTGAGACACAAGGTCCTCCCATCACTCTCAAGTCCAGCATTCAGTGGTCCAAGTCTTAGGTAGACCTAAGTACCCAAATCTTCTTAGCCTCATTTTTTTCCCAATGATAAGATAGTCTCAACCAAGCAGGGATTTTGTAAGGACTAAGTGAGATCATGCTTTTTAAATTGCTTAACACAATGCCATCCTAAAGTAGTTTGATATACGTGCACTATTTTTAACATTATTATTTTACATATGTGGTTATGCAGCATCGGCAATGATCTGTCTTTCCTGCTCTGATGTGGTGATTCTAGTGAAGGCAGTGGTTGGGAATGAGTCTCCATACTTTGAAATTTTGCTCTTCAGAATGACTCAGGGATCAAATTTCCCTGACTGGGGACTTTCCAAAATGGAAAAGTGGAAATTAGAAATTTAAGGGGGACAAAAGAAGCTAAAGTATATTCTATAGAGAATAATTTTTTTAAAAAGGTGGTTGAGGTTGAAATGAGCAAGCCCAGAGTGAACAGTCAGCAATCACAGGATAATGCTAGGCCTGTGTAGAAATTTTCGGCAGTAGAAAGCATAGAACACATCATGTGTCACTGAACGAAATAACTGCCATGCTGTGCAGTGGTCGGACTCTATTCCAACAATCACCTATTTAAAATAGAATCTAGGAGTGATGTTTCAACACACCAAAACAGAGAAGAACAAGCCCTGCTGCAAAGCCTATGGCTGTCAAACTCAGAACAAGTTCAAACACTGAGGAAAGAATAAAGTCACCCTGCATTGTGAGGGTGATAGTCTTAGATGACCAAGCCAGACTCTCAAAAACCTTGGAACAGTCATGGTCGGTTGGGTTGTGGATACCACAAATTCACTGGCTCTGTATATCTACCCCAGCTTCTCTTGCCAAGTGTTTCTGGGACATCCTCCATCATAACCAATAATTCTCACATATCCTGCAAATCATTCTTGGTGTGGCTCGTCCCCAAGGTGGGCTATCCAGCTCCAGTCCATGACCTCCCCTCTGGCTCTGGAACACTAGTTTTCCCTTGCCGGATATAGTAGCTTTTCCTACTGATATAGTAGCTCCTGGTTGGTTTTCACGATTCAAGTGGATGGGTTGTGTTTCAGTTACAAACTTGGGTTGATTTCTACCAGGCTGTCTGCATCTGAGCAGCCTCTTCTCTCAGCCTGCAACTGCTGCTCTTCCCTTAACTCACTGTCCCATGAATGGATCGAGATCCTTCCCTTAACTCCCACAACAACTACTGAAACCAGATTGAGATTGTGGACAAGACTTAACCAATAGGACTGAGGCTAACAGAAGACAAATAGAACATAGATACTTGGAATACGACTGCAACCAGAGGGTGTCAGACCAACCTTATGTGGGATCCCTTCCTGCTGAGTTTTCAGTCTGCAGTGGTTCTCCAAAGAGAAAAGGGTGACCTGCTCTTCTTCTCCCTTCGTCCCTCTACACATGGAGACCCACATCTCCCTCCACCATATGCCAGGATAAACATTACCAAGCAAATCACTGTATCTTGGTGTAAGTCAGCTGCCTCCCTGTTTGACCTTCAGACAGTGGCTACTTGCTTTGACACAGGTTTAACCCAAGGACCCATTCAGAAGCTTTCAGAAAACAACAATGTCTTCACCAAAAGTAAATTAATGCTTCCATAAAAATATCTAGCAGCTTTGAAAACATTTTTCTAGTTTCTACTCATCAGGATTTCAAAATCTTAGAGCTTGGTTTCACCCGGACACTGTCAAAATAGGAACTGTTCTATCATTAAAATGACTTTATAAAAAAGAAACTCCCAAGGACTCAGGTCTCCCTCGGCTGAGCTTTCGTGATTACCCTCCTACGCAGGGCCATTTGGCCACGTAGACACAAACCCTCTGCGCCAAAGCGCTCTGTTCTTTGTCTCTATCCTTTCCTCCCTCCACGGCAGAGCTGTTCTCACAGGCTCTTTGTGCCCTGCGTGATTGCACTGCGGAGAGCCGATGATTCACCCATCACCACTTCTTTTTTTCTTTCTGTCCTTGCGTCAGCTGAAGTTTGTCAATAAAATGTGCCACTATAACGTTCAGGATACTGTAAAGAAAAGCTTTTATTCTTATTTTTTTGTAACACAGTGGCATAGCTGGGCTTAAAAAAAGTAACTGAAATGTATCAGTATTTTCCTCAAGTTCAAGCATTTTCTAGGTGTTTCCTATGTTTCAATTCTTTGGCAATCAGAACCCTCTCTTATACAATATATGAAAAAATAATTGATGAGCATACATGTTTAGAAGTCTGAAAGCACTTCTAACCCATGACTTAATCACACAACATGCTAGGCATTGCTCACAGGTAGTTCTGTAGAAGAACTCACTCTGTAGAAGAACTCCAGCTCCAGTTCAAGCTGACTTGGCATAGCTCCCAGCCCCTCCCTCCCACAGGATCCTGATGGCCCCTGTCCATGGAAGCTGGACTCTCTCTAGGAGAGCTCAGAGGTCTGGGAGAAAGAGTGGGGTTTGCAGGGTGAACAATCCCAGGGTTCAGAGATCTGGACAAAGAGGATGGAGAAGAGAATCCTGGGATCAGTGAAGAAAGAACCAGGTTATATATAGGGGAGACAAAACATCAGAAAGTATGCAGACATTTGAATAGACTTGTCTCAATGACTTAATTGGTGAATTGGCATTGACATCTTTAGTTGTCTCCCTCTTTTCACCAGTCAGCAAAGCTTGAGTGACTGCTTCTTGGATGCCAGGGGACATGAAGATGACTGAGACTCAGTGTTTGCTCCTTGAAGTCCACCCAGACCAACAGAGGGGCTATGACCCCTTGGTGCAATGGGAGTGCTGTGAATTAGGTAAGCAGAGCTAGCTAAGTAAGTAGGACAAGCTGGAGCCAGCCTAGACCGGGGTGACCAGAGGAGGTTTCCTCGATGTCTGATCTTTGCGTAAAGTACCAGGTGATGTTCATCACCAAAACCGAAGCACTTCTACCAATATGTTACTTCCTCAAGCCCAGCTTTCATTTAAGAAGCTCTTTTAGCAACAACAGAATTTTGTGTATTAGATTTGTACCCAAACTAACCCCACTCTGATCCCTATGGCCACTGGAGCTGACGATGGCCCCAGATGTGGGGTCCAGCATTGCTAAGAGAAGCTAGGCAGGAACAACCCACTGATAACCAGCATGAGAGCAGCTTTTGCATGCCAGATTAGCTGTCCCCAGCTGGTTCACAATGGGAACACCTCATTCACATGTATATAGACATGCATGCACACACCCACGCCTCAGATCAGGGAGGCAGGTGCTTAATGCATTTTGTTCCACAGCAGGCAAGCAGCCTAATCTCATTCTCGACTCATAGGTCCAAGTGGGAAGCCAACTCCCAGTGAAAGGCTGCCCTCTTCTCTCTACAATGCCTGTGCTCACCCAGGAACCCTAGGAGTGAGGTAGAAAGACTAATAAAAGTCTGATTAGCAGGCTTGTGGGCGGGGGGGAGCTCAGCCCATAATTGGAAAAATCAAGCAGTAGATCAGTGTTTGCCAAAGAGAAAAAGTCTCCTTTGTTCTAAAATAGTATTCTGGTGTTTAGTTAAAAGACAGGCCCTGGTGACCCCTAATGACTCGTAGTGGGTTGCTTTAGGTCTCTAATAGGAGCTCGAGCTCTTTGGCTCATTCTAAATTACTACCAAGTGTTGTGTAGGTTGGGGCTTCTTCAAGGGGAAAAAAAAAAACAATCTGAGAGGAAAAGCTATTCCTTAGCAACCAAGGGAAAAAGGAAGAAGGCAGTTGTTTTAATACAATCTGAGATGGAATGTAGCTCAGCAGACCCAGAGTAAAAATGGCTTTTCTTTGATCAAGGTGCCCGAGTTGCACTCAGAGTAAGTTAAGGAGGCCTGGCTTCAGAATGCTTAAGATCACTGGCAGGATATAGTGACTCATGCCTGTGGTCCCAGCTACTCGGGAGGCTGAGGCAGAAGGATGGCCTGGGCCCAGGAGGCTGAGGCTGCGGTGGGCCATGATCATGCCACTGCACTCTATCTTGGGCAACAGAGTGAGACCCCGACTCAAAACAAAACACAAGAAAACAAAACAAAAAAACACAGACAGCATCCTGCATGTGGAGCACCCCTCCCGGCAGAGGGACAGAGACATCAAGGGGCCTGAAGTATGACACAGCCAGGACAGCGGGGGACAGTAGTTACCACACTCATTTGATTGATGTGTATTTTCAATCACACTCTTTCTCCAATTACAATAAAGCTAAAAGGAGAGTGTGTTTAGCAATCTGGGGAACCATGTTGACAGGGTAATTGTCCATGATGACGTTGATTCTTGTACCTGTAGAATATGTCTGAAATTGAATGGTGTGCACTTAATAATTATACAAGCTGCATTCAGAATATATTAGAAACAGGTTCAAGTCTGAGTGCGGTGGCTCATGCCTGTAATCTCAGCATTTTGGGAGGCCAGGATGGGAGAATCACTTGAGCCCAGGAGTTTGAGACCAGCTTGGGCAATTAGTGAGACCTTGTCTCTACAAAAAATACAAAAAAGTTTAGCCAGGCATGGTGGTACTCACGTGTAGTACCAGTTATTAGGGAGGTTGAGAAAGAAGGATTGCCTGAGCCCAGGAAGTTGAGGTTTTGGTGATCTGGAAGAGTGAGATCTTGAATGAAAAAAAAAACCAAAAAAACAGGTTCTCAAATGCATTGTGAACTTCCAGACGAGAAAGCAAGTGAGGAGACAGGGAGGAGGGAAAAATAAGGGTAAACAAAATGGGACAAAGCTACAAGGTAAAGTGAGTATAGCAAACACATGACTGTAGGCACCTAGGCAGCTTGTGTGTGCACTAGATGAAAGTTAGGACACCAAACACACACGTCCCACACCTAATAGGGTCCCATGCAGCTCTGTGTGTGTGTATGTGTGTATATGAGTGCATGTGCACATGCACATTAAACAAGATCTTTCAGCTTGAATGGCAATTGTCATCCACAGCTATCCTTCCATACCTCCTGCATTGGCTTTCCCCGTTCACCTTAACACAAGACTCAGCAAAACTTCACACTTTCCAGAAAGAATCTAATCTCAGCTAAGCAGTAGTGTAATTTAGAGTTTACTGAAGATTTTATAGAGAGGCTAGGGGAGGATTTTATATCACATACATCACAGTGAACTCTTTAAATCCCCATTTGCTATTTGATTTCTCCACAGCCTTCCATCAGGGGTCTGTTGTCTTCTCCCTGTGGCTTTTATCCTCAGGATTCCAGGGTCTCAGCTTCAAAATCCTCCTGTGGGTCTACTTGTCTCACTCCTTTTTTCAGCTTTGTCCTACAAACTCACATAATTCCTTGCCCAGGAATGAGCAAACCAAAGATTTAGGTCCCAGAATCCGCTCATTTTAAGAAACAGAGATTTGCCCAGTACAATGGCTCCTGTCTATAATCTTAGTACTTTGGGAGGCTGAGGCATGAGGATCACTTGAGGCCAGGAGTTTGAGACAAGCCCGGGCAACATAGCAAGACTCCATCTCTAAAAGAAAACAAAAAATTAGCTGGGCGTGGCGGCACTCCTGTAGTAGCTACTCAGGAGGCTGAGGTGGGAGGATCACTTGAGTAAAGGAGTTCGGAGCTGCAGTGAGCTGTGATCACACCACTGTACTCCAGCTGGGTGATAGAGCCAGATCCTTTCTCTAAAAAAGAATAAAAGTCAGGGACAATACATAAACAATAACAATAAAATTCTGTCCTATCAAATGCATCAAGAAGGATTTTGGCACAGTAACATTTTTTGGAAGTAACATTCAATAAAGTAACAGACACATAGTTAACTCTAAATCTTGATGGTTATGTATTTCAAAGGAGCACAGCAAGTTCTGGATGAAATTTTTTCTAGAGTCTTCCCTCATAATGTTGCAAAGAGCTCATGATCACATACATATCTGCCTCTAGGTCTCTGTCACAGCTATACAAACATTCAGGACTATTTCACCCACGCTACTTCCTTGCCCAAAATGCAATCCAAAAGTCCCAGGATCCTTCAATAATACAATGCTCATTTTTAGTGTTTTTGAGTTCACATGCAGATGTAAAATGCTACGGCTTTTTCTTTTCTTTTCTTTTTCTTTTTTTTTTCTTTGCCTCCAAAACTCTCAGTGCTGGTCCTAAGTGTAAATTAATTCATGATTTTTTTTTTTTTTTGAGTTGGAGTCTCACTCTGTCGCCCAGACTGGAGTGCAGTGGCCGCTCCCAGCCACCGCAGCTTCACCCTGCTGGACTCCGGCGATCCTTCCGCCTCAGCCTTCCAAGTAGCTGGAACTACAGGCGCACGCTACCACACCCGGCTGATTTTTTGATTTATTGTAGAGATGAGGTCTCGCCAAGTTGCCCAGGTGGGTCTTCAACCCGCGGGCTCAGGCAATCCACTCACCTCAGCCTCCCAAGGCGCGGGATTACAGGCTGAGCCACCGAGCCCGGCTAATTCATGATTAAAATTGGAAATGGCCTGACTGCCCACTACTCCCTGAGTTATTCATGAATAAGTTGGGCTGGGTTTTTTCTCATCTGTCCACAATCTTTCCCTGTTCTGCTAATAGCACCTTCTCTGCAGTTTTAAAAGTTAAGACTGCAGTTACTCTGTGGCAATTAACAGCATCTACTTAAGACAGAGTCCTCTTCTCTGGTCTCATCAGTACTGTGCTTCCACCAGACAAATCCACCAGCCTCAGACCTCACCTGCACTTGACTAATAAGGCAAGAACCTCAGAGACAAGTTCCTCACTGGGCTTGATGGAGGCCCAGCACAAACAAAATGTTGTGATTGATACAGAGTCCCAAAGTTAATCCAAATATTAATTGGTCTTAGAATTATGGCATCGCAGAGCTACAAGCAAGCTTGTTGATGATCTAGTTAAACACGATAGAGTTCCTGAAGAGTCTAGGAGAGAATCAGTGAGTTAGTCAAGAGATTGTGTCCTCTGTGAGTCAGGGAAGGACCTGCACTCTGGTGGGCAGCTCAGGTGGGCAGCTCAAATCCCGCTGGACAACTGCTGGGGTAGGGCAGGCTGGGGAAGCCTGAGGCCCTGGGAGAGACCTGCTCAGAATCAGGTCTTATTTAGTAACCTGAATAAGTATTCTTCTCCTCTGAGATCGCTGAATAACAAACCAAATCACTTTTCCAGAACCTTCCTTCTCTGGTCACATTCTCAAAACTAAGAATTGCCTGGGGCCAGGAGAAACTGTGGGGAGAGAGAGAGGGCCTTGTGTGAAAGCCCCTGCTGCTTCTCACCCTGGGGAGGTAATTAAAGCTCCACCAGCCTCAGAAACAGGAAGTGAATATAATAAGTACCAACTACACTTGTACGGGGCTTAAAATGTGTTAGAGGCTGTGTAAGTGCCTCACATATATTAACTCATCTAATCCACAAAACCCTATGTACTATTCTTATCCTTCTTCAAAGCTTGAGTTTGAGTCCAGAAGTCTGTCTCCAGGGGCCAATCTTAAACCTTTCTGGTCCCAGATTACCAGGATGTTGTGCTTTAGGAAATGATGGAGGTCGCTCAGAAAAGGGGTACTCCACAGTCTGGTGTGCAAACAAACGAGGAAAACAGTTGCCATTGTTGCTGCTGTTATTGCTATTTTTTTTTCTTGTCCATTTCAGTGCATGTTGATGGCACTTGCATAACCTGATCTCAGGGAGATCTCTCCTCATTGGCTTACTTTATTCTCATGTCAAACCTTTGGTTGCTAGAATTGTGAGTACATCTACCTAGCCAGGCCTAGCCATCCGAATTTCAGATGCATTACTTACCCATTGCAGCACTCCTCCCTTTTCTCTGTACAAGCTTAACAAGTAGGGAGGCTGAGGTTCTGAAAGAAATAAACCTTTGAAATTCCAATGAGAAGATTAAAATGTGAAACCACTTAAGGGCCCACACTTTGACAGACTGTCTGTCTGTGTGACTCAACCATCTGATCTTCCTGGGCCTGAAGGAAAAGACATTTTTGTCCTTCCCTCAGGTAGATAATTCACTTCCTTGAAACACGTCATCGGTGGGAATAGTTGGCTCTGAAGAGAATCATTCTTGACATCTCTATCTGGCAGCAGTGTTTCTTCAGTGCTACTATTAATCCTTCATGCAAATTTGGTAGCATATTCTTGGCCCTGCCCTCAATGATAAAGTTTTGAAGAGAAAGAAGACTAGAGTTTCCCAAGCTACGGCATTTGCAAGCATAGTGAGTCCCCTATATATGAACGAGTTCCCTTCTGAGATTGCATTTGTAAATCCAGTGTGTTCATAAGTCCAGCAAAGTTAGCCTAGATACACAACTAACATAATCGGCTATATAGTACTGTACCATAATATGTTTATAATACTTTTCACACAAATAATATATAAACAAACACAAAAAATAAAGAAAACATTTAAGTCTTACAGTACAGTTCCTTGAAAAGTAAGGTAGTACAGTATAGTACAACACCTGGCATACAGGGGCTGGCTGGCATTGAGTGAGTGGTCAAGAAGAGTTACTGACTGGAGGAGGGAGAGAAGGTGGGAGATGGTAGAGCTGAAGGGTTGGCAGCAATAGGAGATGGAGGGTAAGCTGCAATTTCACTCATGCCTGACATGAACAGTCAAGTACACAAAAGCACAACCACTTATAGAGGATGCATGCCTGTGACAATGTATGCCAGACACGTGAACGAACTTATATGATTGGACATGTGAATGCACCTTTGCCTCTTTGAAAGTTTGCAATCTGAAGGTTCATATGTGACCTACTTAAATACCATAGAGTTCCTGAAGAGACTAGGGGAGAATCAGTGAATTCGTTAAGAGACTGTGTCCTCTATGAGCCAGGGAAGGATCTGCATTCTAGTGGGTGGTCAGGTGGGCAGCTCAAATCCCGCTGGACAACTTCTGGGGAAGGGCAGGCTGGGGAAGCCTGAGGCCCTGGGAGAGACCAGCTCAGGATCAGATCTTATTTAGTAACCCGAAATCTCTATTTGGCACAGTGTTTCTTCAGTGCTACTATTAATGCTTCATGCAGATTTTGTAGCATGTTCTTGTTCCTACCCTCAATAATAAAGTTTTAAAGAGAGAGAAGAATAAACTAGAGTTTCCCTAGCTATGGCATTTGCAAGTACAGTTAAGTCCCCTACATACAAACAAGTTTCGTTCTGAGAGTGCATTTGTAAACCCAATTTGTTCATAAGTAGGGGACTTACTATATATAATAGCGTTAAATCTTTGGGACACACTCTTCTGTCAACTTAAGTACTCCCAAAGGTGATGAGTTTGAGGAGCCACCCAGGGGTTATTTCACACACTTGGCATATTGTGAATGTGAGCATACATAGTCTACCAATCACCCTTTGCCATGAAATAAAGGATCGTAATGAAATAACAGAATTTTATGAAACACTGATGATTGGTATTGATATTTTAAATATGAGAAAAAACAAAAGTTGAGACAAGAGGTAAAGAATTGCCATGTGTATGCACAGTCAGTGGTGACTTCCTCCAAATCCTTAAGGTCAGCTCATGAGAGTAAATAGAACAGAAACCTTGATGGCAGATAACTAGAGCTTGAATCCTGGAGTACATCAATTTCTCCAAGAGACCTTAGGCATGTCGCTGGATTTCTCTGACCTGAGTTTTCCTGTCTGTTTAAATAATCCTTTTATTGGGTCATCAGGAGGCAAGACAACTTGTGTAAGAATTCTTGCACAGAGGGAACAATCATTCAACATTGCTATCCTTTCTTCTTTGGTAATCAGATGGACGCTGGTTTACTTCTTAGGATTTGGGCTCCTCCGAATCCTTTGTCCCTGGTAAAATCCTTCTGTACACACTTTCAGCTGCAGAGAGTGCTGTCTGAGGATTCCTTACCATTGCTTCTCCTTCCCAGGACACTCTGATCTCAGATAGATTACCACAGCTCTCAGGATCCCCGGCTCCATTTTCTCCTTTTGCGGGTTAAAAAAAAAAGGAAACATGGTGGGATGGTGCAGTGCTCATCTCTGCAATCCCAACACTTTGGGAGGCCAAGGCAGGAGGATCACTTTGGGCCCAGGAGTTCAAGACCAGCCTGAGCAACAAAGTGAGACCGCATCTCAAAAAACAAACAAACAAACAAATATATTAGTAAATAAATAAAAGGAAATGATTCAAAATAACAGATTTTTCTGCTTTATTCTCATATTTAACCAGAAAAAGATCTGTTATAGTTCAGATGTTCATTCCCTTCAAGTCTCATGTTGAAATGTGATCCTCAGTGTTGGAGGTGGGGTATAGTGAAAAATGACTGGATTATGGGGCTACCCATGAACAGCTTGATGCCATTTCCCATTAGTGAGTGAGTTTTTGCTCTATTAATTTCCATGACAATTGGTTAAAAAGGTCCTGGCATTGCCCCTACCCCACTTCTTCTCTCATCTTGTGATCTCTGCACACACCGGCTCCCTCTCACCTTTTGCCATGAGTAGAAGCAGTGTCTGGAGTCCTTACCAGAAGCAGATGCTGGTGCCATGCTTCTGATACAGCCTGCAGAACCATGGGCCAAATAAACCTGTCTTACTTTTAAATTACCCAGCCTCAGGTATTCCTTTGTAGCAACACAAATGAACTAAGATAGAACCTGATAGACCTTTCTTTCTTATCTTTCCTTTCTCATCCCCTTCTTGCCCTCCTTCCCCACTCATCAGTTTTTCTTGACCATCTGTCTCCCTCAGAGAGGACACAGCTGATGCTCCCAGCCAAGGGACCAGACAAGAACATGTACGTGCATGTGTCTAAGTGAAGGTTGCTCATGCCTGCCCACAGTTCCCTACTTCTTCTGAGGCCTTTCTTCCCTCGGTGATGCAGAGCTTATAGCATATTCTCCCTCTCTCCACACCTCTTGCCTCCCACTATGCTTACCCAAATAACAATGACTATTCCCTCACCCTTACTCACCCCATCTTCCAAAGCACGTATCAGTCATTCAGGTGAAAGTGTGGATTTCACATACTGTGAGATGAGAAAGTCAGTAACTGTACACCCATGAAAATCTAGGTGAGAGTGTTGAGACTCATTGAGTTTTGATGGCATAACTTGATAGGAGCAAAAAACAGTTGTAGCAGGTTGAATGGTGGTCCCCTCCAAGGAGATATTCACTTCCCAGAACCTGGGAATATGACCTTTTTGGGTAAAGGGTCTTTGCTTATATAATTAGGTTAAAGCTCTCGAGGTGAGATTATCCTGAAACATCTGTGAGAGCCCTACATTTAATGACAATGCCGTCATAAGTGTGAGACAAAAGAGAAAGCTGTATAAAGGAGGCAGAGACTAGAGTGATATAACCACAAGTCAAGGAATGCTTGGAGTCTCCAGAAGCTAGAAGAGGCCAAGGATAGACAGAATTCCCCAGAGCCTCCAGTGGGAGCAAAACACATCCAACAACTTCATTTCAGACTTTTGGCAGAACCGTGAGAGAATACTTTTCTGAGGTTTTAAGCCACCAAGTTTGTGGTAATTTGTTAGGGCAACCCTAGAAAACTAACACGAGGGCCTTGAAACCCAATTCTGTCACTTTTAATGATAAATGACACCTGCTCACACCTTGACATCAAGACCACGGTAGCCTTAGAAAGGCTATCGAAAGGATCAAAGGCCTTAGACTTCAGCTCTTCCACCCTGCCTTCCCCCTAATCCAACCCAATCGAACAAAAAAAAACCCTTGGCCTTTCTGAGAAAGATCGTCTCAAACTGTAGGCTGAGCAACAGTTCGTGGGCACCTGAGGAAATGAAGGATCTGTGTGGATATCTGACATAATCAAATTGTCCCTCTGCGCAAACACAGAACTGGAGAGCACAGCTCACTGCAAATAGAATGAGAACCAGCTCCTTCCAGGCAATTCTTTGAGCAACACCAACCACTAAGTAACAATCTCAAGAGTATCCATTCTCTATTTGCTTTTCCAAAGCTTTATGCATGTCTGTGTGAAAGGATAAAGCTGCTTGCTCTTCCTAAAACATATAAACCAGGATCATTTCTTACACCTTCATCTTTACCTTATCACTTCTTTTCTCTGGCTCCTGGGCAGCTCTCAAGTCAATTCCAACTCCTTGGCAGGAGACTCAGCAACCGTCTTGAGTGTTACTCTCTAGCCTCTCCTGACTCTTTTCTCTGAGCCACTACAAAGGCCCATCAGCCTCCAAATTGCCTTTAGAGACAAGATCTCACTCTGTCACCCAGGCTGGAGTACAGTAGCATGATCACAGCTCACTGCAGCCTGGAACTCCTGGACTCAGGCTATCCTCTCTTCCCAGCCTCCTGAGTAGCTGGGATTATAGGCACATGCCACCATGCACAGCTAATTAAAAAAAGATTGTAAAGATAGAGTTTCACTATGTTGCAGGGCTGGTGTTGAACTCCTGGCCTCAAGCAATTCTTTTGTCTCAGCCTCCCAAAATGCTGGGATTACGAGAGTAAGTCGCCATGCCTGGTCCAAAAATTCTTCTTTAAATAGTGCTGGTCATTGAAGACTGTCCTGAGTAACTCTATGACAAAACCATGAGCACTTGCTCCCTCCGGGTATAATGGTCATGGAGTATAACGGGGAGAACACTGGAGGAAGGAGAGTTAGATTTTCATTGTAGCAGTCAGATTGATTTGTATGTCAAGGAACAGAAAATTCTGGGTCCTAGTGGCTTAAATACTAAGCAATGTATTATCTCACATAACTGGGGGCCTGGAATTGAGTGGCTCTGGGCCAGGCAAAGATCAGCAGCTCAAGATGTCATTATGGACCAAGTTCTTTCAACCCCTCTGCTGAGCTCTTCTGGGAGTCAGTTTCACCTCTGACTGGTTTATTGATTTTAAAATGACAATCATTCAACCTGTGGAAATCACTTCTTTATACGTCCTCACTTATGTCTGGATGAAGAGTACAAGAGAGAAAATATCTCCACTGATAGTGGGCTATAAGTCCTTTCCTTTAATTCAAATAAGCCAACTTAGGTCATGAGTCCACCAGGGCAATGCCCCAAGGCGGCATTCCCCAACATTTTTGCCATCAGAGACTGGTTTCACAGAAGACAACTTTTCCATGAACCCGGGGCAGGGGGTGGAAGCTCATGGGAAATGTTTTGGGATAATTCAAGTGCATTACATTTATTGTGCATTTTATTTACATTATTATTACATTATAATATATAGTGAAATAATTCTTATGATTTTGATATGAATCTGTGAGCAATTGATTTGTTGTGGTCTCTGTGCAGTCAAACCTCACTGATAATGTTAATCTGTATTTGCAGCCGCTCTCTAACACTAGCATTTACCACCTCAGCTCCACCTCCGATGATCGGGCATTAGATTCTCACAGGGAGCACACAAGCTAGATCCTTCAAATGTACGATTCACAATAAGGTTAACACTATTATGAGACTCTAATGCTCCTACTGATCTGACAGAAGGTGGAGCTCAGGTGGTAATGTGAACGATGGGGAGTGGCTATAAATACAGATGAAGCTTCATTTGCTGGCCCACCACTCACCTCCTGCTGCATGGCCCGGTTCCTAGTAGGCTAAGGATGGTGACCCCTGTTTTAAAGGATTCTAGAAAAAATCG